>OMLB01026186.1:15951-27121 GCA_900302555.1 Myripristis jacobus
GCCGTGCCACTATAAGACTAGCCATGCAGTCTGGGACACTGGTGCCAGCCGCTAGGAAGGTAATGCCCATGATGACATCAGGGATGCCAAGAGTAAAGCCAATCACAGTCACCTAACACCAAACAGAATGACACAATAATCACTGCAAAACAAATGAACTGCTTGTTTTTCTTAAACTAATCCATCAACTTTTAACCAAAGCACTGCCCAATACCACGAATGCACCGATCATCACCTAAAAATACGATATCTGTCTTCATGAAACTAGCACGGGAGACCACGACATGTGCTGACAACATGTTAGGGAGTAAAGACCGGACTGACCATCCAGACCATGATGTAGGACAGGGCGGCGATCCAGATGGTGGCAGTGAGGAAGGAGATCATGAACCACTTCTCCCAGCGCCGCTTGGCACAGTTGGGCACGGTGAAGAACAGAAGCAGGCACAGAGGCCACATGCTCAGCCACTTCAGCTTGTTACACACCCCGGCTGACAGGAGACGGTGGGAGAGAGAAGCGTAATAATGTTTTTCTTAAATATTGTGTGGAACAAAACCCCCCACCCTTAGATAAGTCACAGTAACTTATATCACTAAACAGCTACTCTTTGATGACATGTTGTATCGTATTTTTCTGGTGTGTTCACTTGCTGTAAACCTGCCTCGTCTACTTTTACTGATTTTTTACGTTTTCAAGAATGAATTTCCACCAAAAATACATCACCAACAAGTAGACTGTGATGTTAAAACAGGATGTTTACTGGCATAAAAGTTAAATTTAATGTTTTTAACATGCATTTTTAATGAAATTCAAGAGTGATTAGGGACAGATCACATTTTTCTTAAACATTGCAGATAAGCGTAAAAGTAAGTACAACATATTTATGTATGGTTGGCTATTAAATAGATGATTCAGTGAAAAGTTTCTCTTTGATTTCTTCCTGTAAGTATAGGCAAATATAAGGTAAATATAAAGTAAGTGGGGATTTTCCCAACAGGTAAGTGTAGTGAGTCAGTATAAAGGAGGTATTCATTTCAGCTGGCTGAGAGTTTGAAATCAGAGTTGCTGAATTTGATGCAGAAAAACCTGACTCATCTTAAAAGAAATGGATAACTGGAAATAGACAACAAAGATGTCTCAAAACAAAGAAATGATCCCACAAAAACATTACAGTCAAACATGCAATACTGTACGATACCTGGTACTTTGAAAGGCACCAGAGGTCCGTCATTGTCATCCTCGCCCTCTCCTTCCTCGTCGTTCTCGTTGTTCTCGTTGTCCTCATTCTCGTTCTCCGTCTCGTTCCCAGACTCCAGCCCCTGAGCTCTGCACCGGCCATTCAGCCCTCGTTCGATCCCTCCCATCCCATTTTCCAAACCCCGCCTCTCCTGAACCCTGACGGCCGAGTCGGAGTCGCCGTTGGTGATGCGGTTGACCCGAGTCTCGGTGGTGTTGATCAGCCTCTGTCTCTGGAAGCATTTACAGGACATTAAACAGTCAGTATGTGTGTGCGTGTGTGTGTGTGTGTGTGTGTGTAGATATGTGTACATTACATTTTTCTCATTGGTACAAGTCAAAGGTGAACAAGGCCCTGTTATTAACTCCACCAGCAAAGTAAGACAGGGTTATGTTTTCACTCCGTTTAGTTTGTCTGATTGTTTGTTTGTTTGTTTGTTTACAGGATATCTCTAAAAGTTTATGAACGGACTATGGAGGGTTTCACACTGATTAGCCAATGGAAGGCATGGCAGTAGGCGTGGCTTTATATCTTTACATCGACTGGCCAAAGGAGGGTGTGGGTGTGGGCGTGACTTTTGATGAACATCCAAACACGTGGAACTGACGTATCTTGACCGTTGGATGATCTTATGCAAAGTGTGCGCTCTAATGAGTGTTTTGGGGTTCTCTTTCCTTTTTTTTCTGTGAAGAATTGGGTTGTTTGGTTTGGATTTAGGTCCAGACTGCAGTCACTGGCAGACAGACAGGTGCCTGAGTGAAAATGCAGGAGTTATAATTCAATTTACTTTCACTTCTTCCTGTGACAGATCCAGATCAAGTTATTTAATCAGCATTTTTGCAAAGTCTGTAGTTTCTGGCAGGCAGCTCTTGCAGCCACGGTGAAAATTCTGTGCACTTTATTTCAGATATTATTAACATCCTGACGCTATTGCAGACACAGATGACCCGACAAAGTTATTTGAACATAACTTGAGTTAACAGAGCTACATTCTTCTTGAGGGGAGCTTTTCTCCAGTTCAGCCTCGATATGAGGAAGCAGACTTTCGACATGGCGTCCCCAGCGCTCCACATGTACTGTACGTGCCTGCATGCGTCCTCCGGGGTGTGTTTACCTCATTGATGAGCATGCGCGATGCCATGGTGAGGCGGGTCCTGGGGGAGAAGTGGCTTGTGATCATGATCCTCATGCCAGCCTCGGAGAAAGACAGCTGGTGGGGGTAGGCAGACAGCAGCTCATCCACCATCAGCACAGATGGCTTACAGTGGAAGTTAGCTGAGGAGACATATCAGGCAAGGTCTGACTGTTTTACAGCAACACTTGAAGACGTCTAGGTTAAACTTTCACACTGTTTCCAGCCTTAAATCCTGCATTGGATTTGAATAGTTTGGTTGGTGTTCAGTACACTGATCGTGGCAGCAGAGGCAAAAGGACTGCCAACCTGCTGACAGCAAAAGACTCGTCTTAATAAAAGCAAATATCCTGACATGTGAAATGACAGTGCACCAGTATCAATAACATCTAACAGTAGGCTACACCTTCACATAAAATTAGATGTAGTAGTGGGTGACATTTAAGGCACTGACAGGCTAACTGAGCCTGGAATAAGACACAAAGGAAGCATGTGCAGATAGGCAGGCAGATTTCACTTTTTTCGATCACAGACAGGAAATTATGCTGTCACACAGCAACACCGGCTGATGGGAACACAGGCTATTGTGTAACTGAAAGGCACACATTTGAGCCCAAGTTGCTGATGATTCCATCTCATTTTGGTCTGTCTTCTTGGCTAAAGAAATGCATACATGTATCCCACAGAGACATAAGAAGAAACAATATTTTTAACATCACGTGTGTCACAATTCACACATACTCACACACACAAAAAAAAAAAGTGTACCCAGTGATGCGACCAGCTTCTGTTACCTTTCTTAAGCAGGACAGTAGTGGCGTCGCATGTGACGTTATCCTCCAGGTCAGTGCTTCCTGTCAGCCCGTTGGCCAGATTCACCGAGCTCTTCTTCCGACGGTCGAAGTAGCGCTGCGCCCTGCCGTTAAACCTGTGTATGGAACAAAACAAGGCAATTGAAGGAGGCAGCACTTTAAAAAAAAAAGCAGTAGTGAAGTGCAGTGACTTGGCTGAAGGCTGGTACTCACTTCATGATGAGGATGTAGATGGCGTACATGAGAATCAGAACAAGAGACTCCCACCTGGACCCAACACACACAGACAAAGTCAGTAAAAACTGTACAGTGGTTGATATGCATTCACATCTGATAGTGATCAAGACTGCTATAGAAAATGTGACTACGCACCATGACACCTTCTCATCGTAGATGAACTGTAGCAACAAGGGAAAAAGAAAAACATTTAGTGGGGCTGGAAGCAATAATTGGGACTTCAATCGTATCTGCAATAACACATCTTCTCCACTAGGGGGCAAGACTGATCCAGAGCTCAGAGCGCCAGAAAGGGGTCACACCCTGACCTCTGGATTCATTACCATCTAATCCAGAGACAGGAAGTCACTAGGAAAAAAAAACAAAAAACATAAGCTTTTTTTTTTCTAGTCACTTATAAGATTTGTGATGTGGCATAACTGAACGCTTAATATGTAACATCCCAGATTATTCTGTGACACACAGCTGAATCACAGTAATTTGAGTTGGTGCGCCTGTTTGGTGTATTTGATGTGAAAGAGCGCTGTTGCTGGCTGGCAGACTGTTCGGCTAATTGGAGTCAGCGATGCTGTCTGTGGCATCTGTGCCATATTAAAAGTGGGACCAGCGGAATCTCCCTCCCTCTCCTTCTCTTTTTTTTTTCCTCTGTCTGCATTTTTCTCTCTCTTTCGTTCACTATCTCCATCTCCCTTGTGAAATACAGTTATGATGACATTCCTGATACTCCACGGATATACATTCATACCACACAACCAAACACACATCATTTAAAAACCTTTACGACCAAATAACGACTGTCAAATCAAATCAGCAAAAGCATTTTAATTTTCTCCAGAATTTGCAGCAAGGAGCTTTTCCATGATTGAATAAGTCGGTGGGAGAAAATGTATATAAAATGTTATTGGAAACATGCCTGCGTGTTTTACACATCCTACCATGTACACAAATAGGAAATGGTTACCAAAAATTGAGAACCATTAAGTGCATTTCCTAATTGGCTCAATGTGTTCTACAGTAAGGGCTATTGGTCCTGCATGTTTCTGCAAGCACTTGTGTGTGCGCTACACACTCGCTTATGTGCATTGTGCATTTGTAAGTGTGTGTGTGCAAACCCTTACCGCAATGAGGGCTATGATAGAGAACGTGTAATAAATGGAGTCTCGGAGCAGTGTCCAATGAGAGAGCCTCACTGCCTGCAAGCACAAAGACAAACACAAAGTCTTACATAGGTACAAAAATAAGCATGCAGCACTGATTCACACATCCTCATAGTAACACTGGCTTGAGGTTATGCAGCAGCAGGGGAACAAAAAACCGCCTCTGACTTCATTACCATACTGATCTATAGACGTAGGAGCGCTTGAGCCGACCGAGTGGATCCCGGTCGCAGAGAAAGCCAAGTGAAAGCCACGATCCTACGTGGAAAAGGTGCCGCTGTGTTTATTGACCTTATGTAATCAGATACAAAGCGGGAGCCCACAGTTCCATGACTAACGCGGTAACGCTCAGTATCCCGGCCTTCCCACACAGCGTGCACGCTGTATGCACAAGTGGTGGGTCAGAAGTCAAATCTTGAATGTGCCACTCCCAGCTGTGGAATCAACCGGTGCTGAGAAAGAGAGGGCAAAGTTAAACACTCATGCTGCAAAATATTTGTCTCGAATTCACCCACAGTGAGGACACTGCAAGCTCCGGCGTCCACGAGTATTACACTGCGTATTAGTGCTTTGCAGAAGAAACTGGCTCTAGATAGCAAAGCCAATAGTGATAAACAGTAGTGTGATGGAGTGTTTGAACTTGAGAGTATTGGGATGATTTGCCTGCGGGTAATGCCCTCCAATCCGTCCAAACCCCGTTCTGCTTCCTGTCTTCCGCTCTCCCTATCTCACTATTATTGCATAATGCACAATCTGCGATTGCATCACGATTTGGAGTCCAGTGCATATATTTTTTGGCGCATACAGCTTATCCTCGTATTATGCTCATTTCCATGTGAGGCCCTCTCCGGTCCCTGGTGTGTCAGATAGAATCAGACAGAAGCAGCAGTGTTATTATATTAGCTCTGGGTCTCATGCAGCACACCAAACTAAGGATGTTGATGCTCAAAGAAAAAAATACTAGTCTATTGTGTGTACGCTGATTTGATGCTGCACATGTGGCTGGCTCGGATTGACGAGAGAGGAGAAAATGAAAGAAACCCCCCGTACTGACTCCTGCAAGGGAAAATATCAAAACAGAAACTTTTCAGTGTGGCTCGGCGCAGGAGCGTGCCGTCACTAGTAGAACATCATCCCTGTGCACCTTTTTGGTTTTCAGAGCTAAGGAGTGTAGCAACTTTGAGAAAAATTCAAATCTGAGCTATAATATTCTTCACATAAACTGTCAAATCAGAGATGGGACATGCTGAACTATATTGACGCCCCGGGGAACACAGAGCCGCTGGAGAGCAGTCAAAATGTTCGAAAAAAATACAATAAAGACAAAGTGTCTCTATTATGGTAATAAAATGTTCAACTGATGATCTGGGGCAACTTCATCCCAAAAAGGCAAAGCGCACGGAATAATTAGCGATACTTGGAAAAACAACGGTGGTAAGAAAAAGAAATGTATTTGTTAAAACCAGCCTGTTACGGCACATAGTCCTCATCAGGGTTATGGAAATAAGATGTTCCCCATGATTAACGCTGAAACAACCGGTTAATTAACTGATTAGTCAATCAGCAGAAATGTAATCGATTGTAAATTTGATAACTGATCCTTTTAATAATTTATAAAGTAAATATGCAAAACAATTGCTGGTTGCGTAGTAAAAAAAAAAATGCTATGCTTTCCTTGCTTGTCTCCATTTCATATCTTTATAAAATGAATACTTTGGATTTTTTGGCTTGCAGGTCTGACTAAGGGAGTCATTTTAAAATATTGATGTTGGCTCTGGTGACTTATTTTTAACATTTTCTAGACAAAATTATTGGTTGATTAACTGAAAAAAGAACGAATAGATTAAATGACAATGAAAATAATTGTTAGGTGCAGCTGTAGCCGTGATTGATAATAATTTCCATTAGAATGAATGTTCACATATTGGATGACTGACAGATTCAAGACGCCTTTAGCCCACGGTCACCAGGAGCACACTTACGCGTGGAAACTCTGCACAGCTGACACATTTAAAGATCTGTGGGCAGCAGCGAGTTCACAGACTGAAACCAACACACTCTTAAAGTTTGAGTTATTGAGTTATTTCGGAGCGACAGACAGAAACAGTGAGCGCAGAAATGTTTATTTGTGTGGTGCATATTTATATGTAAGCACATGCATGTATGCATGAGTACATTTATGTACTAGCAGCCTGTGTTTATGTGGTTGAATATTTAAAAGGTGACATTTGGCCGTCTGTTGTAGCCTGTGAAAATGCCACCAGGTCAGCGGTGGACTCGGCGGTGGCTATGACATCATACCTGGCCGGCGAAGAAGCCGCACACGCCGATGATGCAGAGGATGTTGAAGACAGCCGAGCCTACGATGGTCCCAACCCCCACGTCACCTTTGGTGATGAACACCCCTGGGCAGAGAATGAACAAAACAAACACACACACACGCACGCACACACAGCGACCAACACGTACACACACACACACACACACACACACACACACAGCAGAACACATTATAAATGCAGCACTCTCTCTTTTCACATCAGCCACAGACGATGTGTTGTAGATGACATATCCAGTGACGGAGCAGCTCAGTATTACAGCGCTGACAAGCAGATGACACACAACTGTTGCAACATATGTTCAACAACTCAGCCACACTGGTCACACACACACACACACACACACACACACACACACACACACACACACACACAGGCTGTAGCTCAAGTAAAAAATATGCTTATCTTTGCATGAAAATCAGAAGGTTCCATCTGTCTCACTGGTCAAAGAGTTATTCACATATTGTTGCTCTAAAGTCTGGTCATTATATATTTCTGAGCCAAAAATAAGGCAAAATGAAAAAGTTAAATTATTGTAATGTTGAGCACTTGCTCTATGACTGTTTGAAATCCTCTCAGCTTGTGAACAGAATCGCATATTCTATAAAAAGGAAAGGCAAGGAACTTATAACTCATTTGGAGTATACAAATAAATGCATGTCTTTATTTTGATGTTTTTAACAGTAACATTTCATATCCACAAGGCAAAGTTTTCTAAATTTTCCCCGAATATAAAGGTTTTCTTAACAGAATTCAATAAGAACACAGACACACTGAAACTGATTACAGATGGAAAAGATAGAAATAATCTTATTTTTGCTTATTTTTGTTATTATTTTTTTGTCTACTTTTGAAGTTATAGCTTTTTAATTGATTTTTTTCTAAACCAGATCTTTGTAAGACATCTGTCCTGATACTTTTTTTTTAAAAATAAAGTTTAGACAGATAAGTTTAAATTAGCTGTGTTAAACAAGATATGAGAACTTATGAAATTACTCTGCATCCATGCGATGATGTATGTGACGGTGTGGCCTTTGAAGTGAATGCACTTCATATTGTCGTTCCTCCTTTATGTTTAGTTCACAAAGATACGCTACATTAACACAGACTTGTGATCAAAGCAAAAGCAAAAAAAAAAAAAAAAACAGAAGAGGAAAAAGAAAAAGAAAGGAAAACATGGCCTTTACCCCTCACCAGCAATTCTCCAGTGCGTATTATATAAGATGACTTTAATGTGATTCAGTATACTGAAAGCCTATGTTTGTGTACTGCCAGTCTCTGGGGATAAAAGCATTAAAGCATCCGCTAAAAGGCATGCATGAGTCCTCCCTGACGCAGCTATTGTGCCATTTTTTGATGGCTGGACTAGAGGATGGACGAGGTGAGCGAGAGGGGAAGCGTGCGTCACCTATGACCGAAGTGAAGAGCTCGGGAGCAGAGCTGCCAGCGGCCATGAAGGTGGCTCCCGCGACGTCCTCACTGAGGTGGAGGCGCTGCGGGTCAAGGGTGGAGCAGAGAGAGAGAGAAATGATCAATGGGAAGTATCCGCTACAGTCAGCACATCCAATCCGGCAACACCTAGACAAACAATAGGATCCTTGACCCCTGCTCGCCCGATGATAAGGATCCACAAAAGCGATCTCACTTCCTGCCTCTGCGTTCAATAAAGGAGGACGGGGATGAGAAGTGAGTTACTCTTAGAAAAGAGAACAGTATCACGTGACAGGTTTTCCATGCAGCTTTAAAAAGGACAAGAGCACAAAGTGGATTATTTTACCTGGAAAAAAAATATTACAAAACAAAGTGTACAAAGTAAATCCAAATGACTCCTCTCTCTGTTGACTGGCCTGCTCCGGTTTCTGAGGCTCGACAAAATCTGTTTACTGCCATCGATGTGATTTAAAATGGATCAGTCTAGAATATTTCAATAAAAAAAGCTACAATGACTGACTTAAAAACATATTTAAATTGTACAAAACAAAAACACTAACATGAGGAAAGGTAATTAGCTATTTCCACCCTTGATATGTCTGTGTTAACGATGAGAACAATAACAGTCTGAGTGTGTGTCACTATAAAGCCTGCAGTCACACAGCACGCTATTTTGAACATTGCTTCACTTTTATAGTTTGTCTTTTTTTAACATGAGGAATCATCAGGCATAATGTCCCGTTTGAAGAAGAGAAAAGGCAGAGCTCCAGGTTACACACATGACGCTGGGTATCCAAGTAGTGATTGATTGGAAGACGCTCTTTTAATTGGGTTTCCAACGGAAGCCTGGATTCTGAAAAACTTTGAAATGCTCAGCACTCGATTAAAGAGGACATTTTATTTGCAGCTGAAGTGTCTGTTGTTGTTTCAGCTGTGTCTGACACACATACCTCACATATCTTCTCCAGGGAGGGGACAAAGTAGTCGTCACAGACGAGGGCGAGGGCTGCGAACATGTATATGGCCTGTGAAGAGAGAGAGCAAGAAATATTGTCAAAGACATGTTCCGGCTGTGCAGTTCATTCCAGTTTATTGGTATTCTGTAATTAGTCAACTTCCTTGTCTCTCTTAATGGTTTTTATTTACAAGTTTCCATACAACTTTGCAGAAGATGTATCCGTACCCTCAGAAATGTATAGCGAAATAATAACAATCACGCTCAATTTCTGTATAAATTTCCATGAAAAAAACATCTAATCTTAGGCAAATAAGATGGACTCTATTGATGGATCAAAATGTTTTTTTTGTTTTTTTTGTTTTTATTAAATTTAGTGTATTATTACTGAGGGAACAGAGACTTTCCATTTTTAGATGAGAAACTGAGTCTTCACCATCTCTGACATCATGCTGGCATAAAAAAACACTTTTAAAAACCTTTTAACTTAATTTAGCTTAACTTAGATTGCTATATAAGCATGCTTTCTAAATGGTTGGGAGCCCACAAAGATAGACCTTGAACCTTGACTGAACTGTATATGACACACACTATGAGACAGATGATGTTATCTGACACGTGGAAAAAAAAAAAAAAATGCTGAGTGCAAGCCAAAGTGGTGAAAATCCAACCAAATCCTCTACCAAGCCTTATCATGGCATGACTAAAGCTCAAAATGATCTACAGTATGAAGTGTGTTCACTACTGTACATTACATGTGTGTGCCTGGTGTATCACTGCAGTGACACCAATCACACGGAACCTTTCGCCGGCATCACATAATACATCCAACACAGAGCAAAAGAGAGAAACTGGGACAGGGTGAGAGAAGAAGGGCCGATGCAGATAATCAAGAAAGAAAATGTCAGATAGCGACAACAAAAGACAGACAGACAAAGGACTGAACAATGGATGAGCTCACACCGAGTCCTGACACTATCGAAGCCTGACAAAGGCCTGCGCTGAGACCGAGAGCAGGATCCACAGCGCCAGTAGTCCTTTTTTTTTTTTTTTTCCCTTTTGCTCAGTAGTGATTTGCATAGATCTGCTTGGAATGTGCATACACTCATTTCTGTGTTTGATATGGTGAGAAAGAATGAGCGAGCGAGCGAGTGGGAACATGAGTCAACTCTCAAACGCCTGAGATGAGAACTAAGGAGAGGCCACATGGTGGGTGTTTGTATGTATGAAGGAGAGCCGTGTCATAAGTGTCAGGCATTGAGGTGGAGATTTGTTAATTTAGGGAAAGTGGGGGGTCAGAGGTCACTTGTAATCCCAGAGGGCTTAATCTTGCCCTGGATTTGTGGTACCCTTACAAAACAAAAATATATTGCAGTATATTGAAAAATCTCATGTGATCTATTAGATAATACATTTCCATATATGGGAACTAGTCTTTATATTTTCCAATATATTGAAATATATGCATAGACCATACATGTCTATATATTGATACATATAAAAAATATATTGCAATCAAGACCAAAAACGGAACTATATTTTTACATGTAATAGTTTGTCTTTATATGTTCAAATATACTGCAATATATGCATATACCATATATGTATATATATCACAACATATATAAAAATATATATTGGGATGTTTTTTTTTAACATTGCATATTTTCCAATAAACAACCATGACATATGCATGGACCATGCATGGCATATATCTGTACATATATTTCCAATACATGTTCCCATATAATTGGAAAGTCATAGATCATGTATGTTTAAATATATGTACCCAGTATTCATCACATATAAATCTAAATACATTATGGAGGATATTTATAAATATAAAATGACATATATTACGGGATTTAA
>OMLB01026196.1:0-61618 GCA_900302555.1 Myripristis jacobus
GCAAAAAAAAAAACTAAAAGTTGGCACCATTCACACAAACTTTCATCCACGAGGAACCCTAGGAAATGGCACTATGGACCCCAAGAGGTGAAAAACAAAGATTAAAAAAAAAGAAAAAAAAAAAGACAGAAATTAAGACAAACGCAACATAAATAATACATTTCTCCAGTAAAAGTGCTATTTGAGATTTAGAGGGGTATCTTAACAGGGACTTTACAGACAATACAAATAAAATAAAATCTTTATATTAGATTGACACAAAGTATAATAACACTAATAATAAAGGTTTAAGAGAAGAATCTGAAATGGTGCGCATCAGGATTTGAAACTCCACAGGCACAAGGAAAAAAAAAAACTTAAAAAGAAACATAGCAAAATTATACTCCTAATGTGGAAACGCATAAAAATCTAGATCCAGGCATGACTGCTGTGTGTGTTTGTGTGTGTGTGGGTCGATGCCAAAATGAGTTGTTACCCTACAATGTCAAAACAAAGGCCTTTCAAAGTTATGCCTGTGCCTGGATTTTTATAGTATTCCATGAAAAAAAAAATCCAGTAAAATTTCCCCCTTTTTTACATCACTTAGTAAAAGGTTTTTGATTATTAGATTTAAATTCATGGTTTGTAACAATTTAGATATACAGCATGTACACATTCATAAACCCACACTTCTGTGCTTCTATTGCCCAGCTTGGAACACGGCAAGGCCGGAAACCAAATATTATTTCCCCCTGTAATGTTCCCCGTTTAATTTTTATCACAACTATGTACAGTAGGTCCTTAATTAGAAAGGCATTCAGAGAGAAGAAATTATTTTGGCACCAGGCACACAATTTTAATGTACATCATATCAAAGTGGCTAAAACCCACCCAGAAACACACTATTCTTGCCCCCCGACTTGTCATCTCAACATCCTCTGAGAGAACAGTAAATATGTTTGACAAATCTCTACATTTGATGGAAACTGGTTAAAAATAATAACAAATGATGTAACATTTGGCATAATCGTGTTGGAGGGGGGAAGGGAGGGCAGGGGAGTGGCAGAGGACTACCCCAGCAGACCTGACGAGTGGATCTACAGTGCATTTCTGTCAAAAGACAATCGGTTGTTCTTCCTGAGTGCTAGCAGTAAACAGGAACTGGAAAACGTATGTACAGCCAAGATTTGGGTAGGGCCTTTATGCTATTTACACTTTATCTCTGTCAACATCTGACTGGAAGAACCGCAGCCCTTCCCACTCGTTTTAAATGTACATACTCCTACTTGGTTCATTTGTGACATCAGCAGCTTAATTTATCCATGTTACCCACCGATACCCTGCCCTGAATCATGACCGACGCTCACAGAAAACTGGGTCTCTCCATTGTTATCTGGCAGCTAAAAGAATTATAACAACAGGGTCCTGACCACTGGTCTTATTCACAACCATCACAACAAAGCAACTTTTCCTGAGAGGGGGTAAGGTATACCAACCTTACTAACTTTGGGGTGGCGAGGTGATGGACTGGGGTCATGGTCACGTTTGATTTTTTTCTTAAACACTGCAGTGAGGCTAAAAATGACCTGTCAGTTTCAACCTAGATCGAATACGATGTTTTTTTCGTCAACTGACTCAGGCAAGATCCTTTAAGGGAGGGGGTGAACGAAAGGATTGAAGAATACGTGGTGGCTCCTACACCTCATTGATGGTGCGGTCCATGGGCCTGAAGTTCACCGAGTTAGAAGTCGACATGTAGAAGGACTGGGTTTTGCGATTGAGGCGGGCCCGCTTTGTGGCCACAGACAGGCTGCGCTTGCTGGAGGAGATGATCTCCGTGATGAACTTTTTGCAGTCCACGCAGACCTCCATGGAGGCCCAGTCCTCAGTCATCTCCTTGGGCAGCTCTGGTTCATCCAGCGAGCGGCCCTCCTTGCTGCCACTGCTGCCGTGCTTGGACAACCTGAGGACAGACAGACAGGAGGGTGTGGATGAGGGTGCTGACAGACCTCAGCCTGTAACTACAAGCAGAAAAAGGGGTTTGTGCAGTAACATACTTGTAAACCGTCCGACGTAGGCTGTGACGGTTGTGTGAGGACCCAAATGGGGCCTTTTCTGGCTGAGCGGGAGCAGGAGCAGGAGCAGGAGCAGAGGCGGAGGCTGCGCTTGCCTCTTCCTTCAGTATGGCACCGGAGCCCAGCGAATAGATGGGCAAGGTGGAATAGGGCTTCGATGGCAGCCGCATCTGTCACAGTAATAACGAATGAGAAAGTGTGGAAATCTGCTTTTGCAATGGCAGCTTTACATAACATCTGCTAGTGTTCATGAAGCAGCTGGCAGGTGTCAAGAGTGTCAACGCATTTTGAAGAGACTGATCAAGGGTGTGTTAAGCTGAAGTCAAGAGCCACCTACCTTTTTACAGCACTGAGAGCACACAGGCCTGGAGAGGAAGATAAAAAAATAATGTTTAGTCAAGCTTTTCTGAACTGCTGCTGTACTTCAGTAGACTATAAAGATGACCATTAGTCCCACTAATAGTCATTCAACTCACCGCTTGCAGAACTGGCAGGTGTAGGACCATGTGAAGAGGGAGAACCTCTTGGTCCGACATGAAAAGCAGAGCTGGAGAGGAGAGGATGGGTGATGAAACCTCGCAGAAACTGTTGCATTTGACGCCTTGGAGATTAAAAAATCATTCAGAAGAAGATTCTGCCTATGTTTGGGACAGCACTGAAACTTGACAGAAGCTATGCAGGGTTACTACCTTTCCTTTCTTGAGGGCAGTGTATACGTCCTTGTACTGCTGAAACTTCTCCAGCTCGGCCTTGACCAGAACCTGCCTGATGTGCATCACCTCCTCCACCGTCAGAGCCAGGCACTCCACCGGGTAGCAGAACTCCTCCTGGAAGAAAACAAACAGGAGGTTAGCACACAGCCCCTACATACAGAACGCAGATTAGCAAACAGATATCCCATGACAGAGAGCATGAGGTGATTGTGCCTGTTGCCAAGGAAATGAGCTTGACACCGCATGAATACAGCCAAATGCAAAAAAACAAAATCAGATAACAGATACAACCATGCTGAATCACCCAAACACCACTTTACCTGCAGAACAAACATGCCAGAGGTGATTAAAAAAGGTGAAAATTAAAGTGTCCCCCCCCATCTCATGGTATTCAATGCATGATGCTTCCACTACCATGAAGATGCAGTCATGATGAACAGGAATAGAGGGCTGCCAGGTGACATAAAACACCTGTTAGGGCCATAATGGAGGTCCACAGCTCTTAGATACAACAGCTGATTTACTTTCTACGGCTGTGGCTAAATAACCCTGAAACTGAAGCTAAATAAATTGGCTAAGTGACTTGAGCTGAAAGAGCTAAGGCTACAGGTTACTTTAGCCTTTCAGTTTACTTGTCACAGTCCTTGAATCTTCCTTATCTGATCATTCCTTTTTTACTCATGTTGTTAAATGGACCAATAAAACAATGTTTGCCAATATTTCTTCAGTAGCCTGGGTGCTAAATATTTAACCATTATTTGCACACCGTCAAAAATGCAGTGGACCACAATCATGGCAATAGCCTTGGATGCAACAACAACATTTTCTCCATGAAATCCCATCTCTTGGCTCAGCATAATAGTCAATATCAGTCAAACATCGGATGATTAAATTTGTCTAAGGAAGTTGTTTGCCTGTTGAGCTCTTAAGCCACACACATTAGTGCTCAGCGTCTTTGAGTTGGTTTAGTTTAGGAAATATGAGATTCTCCTGTCAGTGTACAGATGTTGTATATTTTCGTTTTAACACCAAATAAGCCATTCAAATAAATGAACTTTACATCAAATTAAAAGTCCTTACTTGGTATCTCTTATGGGCCTTAATGATTTGAACCTGCCGGATGGGATGGATGGTATTATGGATGTGCTCCCCACACCGTGTTAGTGCAAGAGTTAAGAGGTGCTTTTGATGATGCAAGTTAATGATGTAATGACAGTGACATACCGTGCCCTGAGCACCGCTGGCAACTTCCACCTGACCAGCACATAGAGGAAATAAGACATTCAAGCAAATATACAAATAAACAGCACCTTCTTTCTGCTCTGATGAGCCAATATCACACAATATGCAAGAAGCTGATTAATCTAAGAACAGGGTGGGATAATGATTACAGTTAAGAAAAACGACAATGTGTGCCTAGCCTTCCTACACAGTGACTCAAACATTATTATATCTATTCAGTCCCGGCATGGACTCATACCTTTAAAAAAACTTGGTGCATCTATTTCAGCTTTGGCATGAAGTCTAATTCAATAACAAACGCGTAGTGCCAGTCCCATGATGGGACAATTTACTGACATGGCAGCAACCATCTCGTGATTAGACAATTGTTTGTCAAAGAGGGCATTCTTTCTGTTCATAATTTCCATCATACACAGCGAAGGCGACTGATAAGAGCTGGTGCCCAGTGGAGGGTGTAGTCGTCAAAACAACCCTCATCTGGGGACCCACATGTTTCCCTGCTGAGATTCAAATGAATTCTGCCAAAGCCTTCTCTTCTGTGCTTCCTCGCAGCTGCGTGTGCATTCACTTCTTATTGTTTAAACAAATAAAAAAAAAGATCAAGATGAAATAAAATAAAATAAAAATAAACAAGGGCTGACAGACAGAGGATTGACCAAGTTACCTTGGTGCTGGGATCCGCCATCAGCTGCAGCATTATATAAAAAAGAAAATGACTGGAATTACGTGTTTGAAAGGACAAGCCGGCTAATCAGTGTAAACATAATAATGAGATATAATATGGGAACTGGCAGGGGAGGAGAGCTGCAGACCAAAGACAAAGCCTTTAGTGTTTACAGTACATGCTGTTGGGGAAGCTAAACTCTTACGAAGGGCAAAATCTTGTATAAGCATGTATATAAAAAACATGAGAAACCTGGCCTCTGATTAAATCAGTTAAATGGAAATAAATTTAATTTTATGAAGCAAAAGGATGACAACATTACACAAGAACATGGTTATTAGTTACCCTAATCTTTCACACAGAGGGTGGATTGTTCTGATTTTCTAAAGGCAAGGGGGAATGCCATCAAAAATTAGGCAGATATGTAATGGAAAAACAATATCTCTAATTTGACAAATAGTGCAAAGAAATTTCTTTTCTGAGCAATAAGGGCTGGACTCTTAAAGTGGGAGCAGTGGGATCCAGCAGACTGATCACAGTCCTCTGGATGGTTGCTTGCTCTTACCACCTGTGATGATACTGACATGAGCAAATTGGCCACTGCTTAGAAAGGAAGAATTACTGTGACGGGAAGTTTAAACTTTAAAATATACAATTATCCCCATAAGGAATCTGCCACGGATTTTACCCTATTAGTTCTAATTTGGTTGGTGATCTCTGGCTGGTTGATTTATGGCCTCTGATTTGGCATCAGAGCTCTCCCACTTTACAGCAAGAGGTAGACAGGGACCAACTTCCATCTTCATTCCCATCCATTCATTCTGTGGTTCTATCCTGTGGTTTCAATTACATCCATCAACCTTATAAAAATCACCTGACCAGCAGAGGGCCACTCAAGGAACCAATGATCTCATGGTGAACCAATGACCAGTCACAGGACAGGAATTCAAATTCAGTACAAAGTACATCCAGTGTTTTTAGCTTGACTGGGCCTGGGGAACAGGATGAATCCATTCAAATATATGTGATGCATAAGTTTGTTATTTGGTATTCTACAGACTAAACTCCTTGCTGGAGTCTGTATTGCATTTAGTCACACCATATTAATGTTTATATTGACTTACACGGGCACAAAAAATTTCCAAAAGTGTCTTTGTGTGTCTCCAGCCTCAGAGGCTTCTTTCTTGCAGGCCCTGGTGTATAAATCCAATAAATTTCTTCTCAGGGGTTAACTCACCAAAGACTTGGAGGTTTGTTTGGAGGGGGCCACAAAGGGACGGACACAGGTGGGGGCCTCCTTCTCTATGGAGTGTCTCCTCTGTGGAGACTGCCGCTTGTCTGGCTGAGGCGTGGCTGAGATGGGAAGGAACTTTGGGGGAGCTGGAGAGATGAGAGACGGCCAAGTGCACAACATGATGATATAATATTTTGTGTCAACAACGAAGATATCTTTGGAGCCATCTGTTCAGAGTAAGCTCTTACCTTTCTTCCCCACATCACACTCAGGAGACGTATCCTCCTGCAAAGACGTCACCATGCTGGAGCTGCTCTGTGTGGCCTCCTCCTATGGATAATTACATTAGACAACAGCATAACTCTGTTAGACTAACTGGAGTTAGCGTGTACTTGCATTCAGTTTTAGTTTTCTGCTTGCATGTAGATCCAAGCTTGTACAATATTTTGAGTATGATAATGTCTGTGGAAAGAAGAGGGGGGAGCTATTCTGTTAATATTCTGGTAGTCTCTTTTCCCCCTTAGGAACAGGAATACTCAGTTGCAAGGTATCAAAGATTTAGGTAAACAGCTTGACTGAAATATGAATTTAAGTGGAGCATGGCCAAGGATATAGAGTGTTATAGAGTGCAGTCACTGCGCACTTGGTGAAACCATATCAGATATTTATTGAAAACAGCCAATTAATATGTGACTGAAATCTTACGTCAGACTCGGAGCTGTCCAGTTCGGCCAAGGTAGGTGCCCTGAGCAGCCTTTTCCTCTGGCTGAGCGGCTGCACTCCGCCCGCTGCTTGAGTCAGCGCCGTGGTGCCACTGGCCAGGGACTGCGTGCTGACAGCCAGCTTCCTGGGAGCATCAGGGGTGTTCATATCTAAGAACACAGGGGCGGGCCGTCAGTCAATCATAGGTAGAGGATAACTGTCTTGTCTTTCAACAATGATGTATTCTAAGTCAACTATAAATCCCCCTGTACTATCACCCTGTCTACAAAGCTGGTCATCATGCTTCCTGTTTGATTTATAGGAGTCTTTGTATTGTGATAATGCAGGACCACAGAGACAATACTGACACACCACATGGTGAGCAAGATAAGCCCTAACCATTGCTAATGTTGGTGCCTCCACCCCTTATATATATGTATATAAGGGGTGGAGGCACCCCTTGATAGCCGCCTTCAGCTCATCAGGACTGTAACAGCTCAGTCTCCCTCACTCAAGGAACCTCTGAAAGGTTTAAGGTTAAAGAAGCAATTCAGCAGGGATGTTCCTGCTCTGATTTATTATTTACACTAGTTGAGAAATTGTTAGCTATTTTCATTTTTTTTTAAAAATAGCCCTGATATAGAGCTCTTAAATGTGTGCAGAAATCATCTGAACATAACTGAGTTGGCAGATGACTATTCCATCTTACTCAAGAGTTCAGAACAGATCCTTCTGCTAATCAAGAAGATACATAAGCTTTCTCAAGCTTTAGGTGCCATATATGACCATCCTATGATAGATTTGTATTCAATTCCAGTTAAAAAGGAAGTTAAACACTTAGTGGTGGTTATAACAAACTTTATACACAGTTCAGACGAGCTGAAGGCCACTATCAGAGGAACCTGGGCTTCCATAACATCTCAGCAGAGCCACAGGCCAATCATCTTCATGCCACGCCACATTGATGCAGTCAATCGTGCGACAGGAGCCCCGACCAAGAGTGCATACATGAACATACTTTTCAGAAGGTTGACATTTCTGTATTATAAATCCTGTTTTGAAAACAAAAACGGCTTGAAATATTTCACTTTATGTTTAATGAATCTAAAATATATGAAAATTTCACTGGAATTAAATTACGGGGGAAAAAAATGACCTTTCCCATGATATTCTAATTTAATAAAAGAAATTGATGAAAGAAAAAATGGACGATGACGTCAAAAAAGTACCAACATTTGTACAACATATCTTGGGATGCATGGTAATATCGGCATGTCATCAGTATCGGCTGATATCTGCTTTAATATGAAATGCCACTATTTGCCTGAAACCAAAATTTCTGCCAATATGGTCAGATCAAATTTGCCCTGGTTGTGGCTGGATTGTCTCAGGGAGAGCATCATCCAAGCCTGTTTAAGGAGGCCTAAGTTTTGTTTGAAAGAAAATGTTATATAAAAATAAATATGGCATGTTTTACATAAGTTTGAGAAGTATCCTTATTTTGCCCAGTGAATGTGTGCATGTTCAAAAGCATTGTAATTTATGTCTGCATCTGCCAGTGGCCATCACAATGAGAGTAGGCATGATAAAATGTTAATTCCACTACAGGAGAAACTTGATCTCTGCAATTAGGTGGAATATAATATGTGCATATATACCGGTATCGGCATCAGCCCTAAAGAGGTGAAAAATATCAGGTTATCAGAAATCAGCAAAAAAAATCCAGTATCATGTATCCCTAAACATATCCTTCACAAAAATAGAAGCAATCCCTAATAACATATTAGCTTTCAATATCCTCAGACTTAACGGGATAATGCAGGGCCATATGCATTTGCTATTTACAGAAAGCCTCAGTAGTCTGTTGTCCAAGAACACGTAACAACTTATGTTATTTCTGAGTGGTCAAAACAAACAAGCGCTGACATAAGACCTGCTCTACCTGACAGTGAGAATGCAGCAGTAAAGTTCATATCCAACTACTGCACTATTCAATTACCTGCAGAGGACAAATGATTTCTCCATAATCAAGTTTTCCAACTGATGTCGGGACATATGTACATATTCGTATGTCTTGTATATTTTGTGACTACTCAGACTAATGACAGCAAGATGGCATATCACACACCGAGTTCACTGAACGAGCAAGCCAAAATGCGAAAAGCACACACACGCCCCTCCCTACACACGTTGTGACGAGACAACCCTCGATGTGTACTTTACCTGAGCTGCGGAACAAGTCCTGAGGTGTGCTGATGCTTTTCCCTGAGCCTGCAGAGGAATCCAAGGAATATAAACCTTCAGTAGGACCCCAAACTCGGTTAACATTCGCCCTTAACAGCGGTTTGGTGCTACAGTGGGGAAACAACAGCTCAAGCACCTTTTACTCAGTGGCAGCAGGTGCAAAGTGAGGGCAGCCTGTGCGATCTCAGGTTACGTTCACACACAAATAACTCTGTGCATAGCTGGGAAGCACAGCAAACGCTTTAGAACAGGTGAGGGGATCAGGTGCCATGGGGTCAGAGGAAAACGATGAGTGAGGTCACAGTGCAAAAGGTCATTCTCATACATCGCCCAGCATTATGGTGTCCTGTGAGCTGCAGTGCCACATTCAGACGCAACACTGTTGAATCACATTCAACTATTACGTGAGGGAGGCGACTGTGTTATGTAATTTCTCATATGTCACAGTGAAAGGAGATTAATATGACAAGCAGACCAGGCACGCTGCGGAAGCAGAGTGATGATCTGTAATCTCACCCTACTGGCTGAGGCTCAATGGCTGTCCCTCATCACCTAAACAAGAGATAGCCTTGGTGAGTAGCTTACTGTACATGGAGCATTTCAAATGCTGTACTTCTGACAACATTCATAAAATGCCTAAAACAGAGAACTCCTCTCCCCTGAGGCTATACATTTTCACCTCTAGGCCCTCAGATTGCCTTGGTTATGACCTCGCGATATTGAACACCAACATGACGGTTCAGAAAATCTGGCGTCAAAGTTGCACTGCACCGACCCATCTTTTCCTCAGGTGGGAGCATGTGTCACACCAGCCAGTGTGTGACAGTGTTGCTGCAGTAGCGTGCCTCCACCACGCTTTTACGCAACACAAGCATGGAATGAGGGAAAAGAGGTGCGTGTGTGTTTAAATTAGGTAGGAGCTGGAGCCAAAATCAAAAATAGCCAGGGAGGAAAACAGTCATAGAGTACGCACACAGAGGGTAAAGCAGGAATATCTTTACCTGATGAGTCAAAACTGTAAGACATGCTAAGCGGCCGCATAACTGAAAAATATGCCCACGTTACAAAAAAAAAAAAAAAAGGAGACAGGCAAAAGAGAGAGAAGGAAAAAGAAATCCATGAAAAGTGAAATGGATGGTGAAGTCTCTGAACCACCCAAGTAAAGAAAACTGTCTCTGATTAGCATATAAGCTGTTAACAGCCTGGGACCTAATGGGATAATGCAGCACCTTATGCGTTTGCTTTTTACAGAAAACCTCAAGAGTTCGCTGTATGTGATATTATGTAACAACTGCCCCAGGTTACCCTTCTAATTCCCCTAACAAAAGGTGCCTTGTGTATTCTCCACACATGTATTTCATTGACAAAATTATTTACTGTTAACATTATCCTATTAAAGACTTAAAATATTTTGAAACGGTATAGATTAGGAACATTGGCCAATTGTGACCACCACATACCGCACAGATTATTTAACGCCTATACAATGTTTTCAGCCAAAAGAAAGAAAGAAAAGAAAAAAGAAATTAGCAACTACAACAGTTCTGACTAAAGTGGTGCCAGTGAAGTACAGTAATCACGGTGGCTGCAGTTTAGTGCAATGCAGTTGCTCCTCTTAATGGTTTTGTCCTCATTTGAGGGGTTATGGTAGTAAAAAGCAGCCATGCAGAAGGTAAACAACTGGGCCAGATTAGAGACAAGCAGGCTGAGCTGACAAAGTATTCCAACAGGGAAAACCCGCTATGTATGATGAGTGTGCAGGAAAGTGTTGAATAGCTATATTGTTTACATGTCTGAGCATGTACGCAAGCATGTGCAAATTAGTGAGTGTGTGTGTGTGTGTGTGTGTGTGTTAACTGTCTCACCCAGGCGGTTTCTGCGGATCATGTCTGGTGAGACAGGCCTGAGCTTCCTCTCAGCCTTAATGTCCTCCAGCAGTCGCTCGTGGAGACTCCGGGGCCGTGGGGGGTGGGGTTTCAGCTTACGGGCCGATACCTGTCATGACACCACACACACACACACAAGTGACAATATGACGATCATCGCCAAGGAGACCGTGGACAGACTTCTTCATCATGTGTGAGTGAAGTCCATTGCGTCGGCATGGTGATGACTGACATGCTTGTGATAGTCACTACTCACAGGGTTGAGGGGAGGTCGCGACCTGATGAATTCAAGAATGACCTCATGGGCACTCTTCTTTAACCTTGGAGGAATATCTCCATTCACCTGCAATGATACCGTCAAAAGAAATTTGTTTGAGTTCTTGTCTTTCTCATGTGGCAAATGATCTCTAAAATGTACCTATTCTCCAAGAGGTCATGATGAACTACAGGAGCTACCATGAACTGCCACCTGGACTCTCAACCTCAGACATTTTATCATACAGGTGTGCACTCCCTTGTGTATCAGTTTGGCCCCACACAGTGGAGAGCATAAAACTGCATGCAGGCCATGAACGGACAGGGGACAAAGGTGTGTTGTGGTCCACTCTATCTCCCCAGTTGAACACATTTGGCTTAAGATTAGGACAGCTCAAAGACTAGTAGTGAATGTCTGTAATGCCACTGTCGCAATTCAAGGCTTTTTCTAGTTAAGGCATGAATGCTTGACGTAAAACACTGTCAACACTGTCAAATGTGTTGAACATCCATTTTCTTATAGAGCTGGAAGACACTATAGTGCCTGCTTTTTTTGGTAGCGCACAAATGGCAAAGCATCTATAAAGCTGGTGCCATTGTTCTCTATGAGTTCAGATTTAGAGCAAACAAGTCCATTCAAAATCTAATCATTACAGAAGAATCACTTTGTTGGTTGCTAGCCAGAACAAATAAGTCTAGTATCTTACTAACCTTCACTAATAAAGTTACCTTGTTATGTGGAGTAGGTGACCAAAACTGCCAAAAGTAAGGCAGTTAGAAATGGTGCCATTTTGTGAAATAATATCTAGGCCTTCATGCAATTGTGAGAATATCTGTGCCTAATATGTCTGGAGTGTAAATATTTACCTCCAAACTTTATGCTTAGTTAGAGAGACAGTAGTTGTTATTCACATGTGGGAAACAAACTATTCAAATGAAAGGTCTTATGGGTCTTCTGCATATTATAGCCGTCGGAGCTATAATATGCAGAGAATAACCAAATAGCAATAAATATTTTATGTTGAGCCTGTGCAGATTAGTGAAACACTCACCATGACTTTCCGCAGCTTGTAACGTTTGGAGCGGATGTCATCCATCAGCATCTCGTAGGGCGTGAGCTGGTATTCAATGGGCAGCGGGTTGTACTGTCGCTCCTGGACTTTCTTCAGCTTCACACCATTCCGCAAGTCTCGCATCACCTGCACCCAGAAACGTGCCTGGGAAAACAAACAAACAAAAAAACATGTTGTGATATGATAATTGCTCTGATCATGATTTAACAACCACAACATAAAGTGCTTTATGGCTCTAAGCATAAAGCACATGAACAAAAAAACAAAAACAGGCAGCAAGTAGAGGGAAAGAGAAAAACAATCTAAAAGTGGAAGCATGAGCTACATCTGAAAACCAGGTAAACGTTCTTCAGTGAACAGATATATCTGGACACAATCCAAACATGAGACATTACTTACCCAATCTGCATTCTGCAGCTCGTTGAGGTCTTTAACAGGTTCCTCCCGAGTCTCACGTTCCATCCTCCGCAGGTTCTGGCCAAGTGTCCCAGAGGAAAGGAGAAGGGTCATGAAAAAGAAACAAAACAGAAGGAGTCAGAGAAGGAGAGAACTACGGAGATGAAAAAAATGACAACTTAATAATGTACAGCAATTCACAGCATTGCATCTAACCCAGAAAATCAGTGTCAGTGTCAAGCTGGCCACATTGTTATGTTGGGTTAATTAGTGGCTTTTGTTTCACATGAGTGTGTATGATATTCACCTCATCCTGACAGCATGCCAAGGAAAAAAAACTAAATCAATAGCCAACTAATGACTGCTTTTAATGTCTGTCTCTCTGCCAGGTCCTCTTGGTGGCACTTGTACCAGCCAGCTACACAGAGTTCTGTTTGACTAGTTCAAATGTCAAACGGGGTCAGAGACAAAGAGCAGGGTTCAAGACAGCCGCATGTTACAATGCCTGCATATTATACTGCTTCATCCAACAAATGCATATCTAAGCGGGTCTAATCTCTGTCTCTCTTTGATGAGTAATCGCTGTTTTAGGCCAGATGATTCAAATATGATGTCTCCAGGCTAGACTAAGATCAAGAAAAGAGCAGCTAATGACTGACTTTTCTTCTTACTGTTCCTTTCACACCTCATTCAGTCCCTGGTGTTACATCTCTGCTATTCCCTCTTCTCAAAGCCCATCTTAACTCCAGTGTTTGCCTTAAGAGGAATCATCATTAGTCCATGGGGAGACTGAACTGTTATCTGGGCTGAGAAGCCACGGGAACATTTCAACTATTTCTCACCCAAACCTCCCAGAGGCTCAAAGGAATGAGTGAGGGAAGTGAGAAAGAAAAATAGAGACACCAAGAAAGGGAGAACGACAGTCTGGCTGGCTTACTGACTTGCAGGTAACCTCACTCATATGGAAGTGCACTGTATGGTAGTTTAGAAAGTTATCAATTATCTAATGACATATATTCATAGTGCACTGATGAGTGAGGAGCAGCCCCTATAGCCAGCCGCTTTGTAATCTCCTTACACTGATGTAATAAAGCTACAGTGGCTTTTGGAACAACATATTACATAATATCATATGTAGGAAAAATGTTGTCGCAGCCTGTTACAGCAAGAATACAGCGTGCGTACATACAGTACACCGTCTGTCAATCTGTGAGCCCATCATCTGACCTTATCTCGCCTGTCTTACAGCTCGACGAGGCCTAACAAAAGAGCACCAGTGCTGTGAGTATGCACACATTTGACCCTCATGAGCTATTTTCTTTAATGCTTGAATAATTCAATTATCAAAAACAAGGCAGGGTAAATGTCACCTCCAATTGTATGAAGTATTTTAAAGATATATATTTATTAGAGGTAGTGCCATTAAATGGGATGCACTTCATTATTGTAAACGCCATAGTGTGATGAGACGATGCTGCCCCACAGGCATTTAGCCAGCCACTTAACTAACAACTTGTTGGGCTACTCCATTCTCAGACCAGACTGTTTGATCTTGTGGGTCAAAATAAATGTCACCCCTCCTCCCCTGACACCCTCAGTAGTCTACTCTCCACTCACGTGCCACTGTCCTGGATGCTGGATACACTAAGCTACAGTCTTTTCTGGTTACCTAACTGACTCCTGTTCAACTAACTTAATCTGTAATTACACATATCCTGCCTGGGGTTTACCGGTCCAGACCCACGGGGCCCGAGAGAGCTTGGTGCTTTCTACTGTACCCTCACATCTGCCCTGTACATTCCAAAATACCGTCCCCTATCATTTTCCCTTTCAGTTTGCTCCATGTGTTGCCGCCTCACTGGTTTTAAAATGCGGACTGATCGCTGTGATAATGATTGAATGGAAGCTCAGTGCACAATGTTCCGCGTATGACTTGCTGTCACTATTATCTGACATGGTAAAAGTGAAAATAGAAATTTCTCAAGTCGGTGTAGCAGTGTCAATCATGCTAATTCTGAATAATTAAGCTACTCGCCATCGTTCGTAAAGCATTCATCTTTTAGTGGCCTACATTGGTTATCACAAAACCATTTGGGAAATTTTTATGAATAATCCATAAGCCGTTTATTCCATGATCCCATCAAGTGCCATGAATTAAGTATGGCTTATAACCAGATTGTCGCCGACTTCCATATTAATGTGTGAGTGTTATGCAATGTCATCCATTCTGGAAAACACAACTTCTGGACTCAGGTGGGTGAGCAGATGGCTGTGCGTTCACCTCCTTTTGATGTGGCTTAATCCCACCAGATGCATCAAGACTTGGCAGGCACATTTGTGTGAGTTTCCTACCTCCTTGGCACTCTTGATCTTCTCCAGGAAGGTGCGCAGCTCCCGGGTCTCGGCGTAGAGGGCGCGGCACACGGCCTGGTAATGGTTGGGGGCATCTGAGGGACTGGGCAGGTGTGAGGAACACAGCTATAGAGGGGGGAAGACAAGGAAAGGGTTAATTAGTGGTGCAAAGGCCGCTGAATTAAACATGGCTTCCTGACAACCTGAGGGCAGCAGAGAATGTTGACATTTTTAAAAGCAAACTCAAGACCTACCTTTTAGCCTGCCTTTTAATTGGGTTTTAGTTATTTATTTCTATATTAATTTATGTATTTTAGCCTGTGTGCCCTCTTGGTCTGTCCTTTTACTTTAGTTTGATTTCGTTTTAAAACTCTACCTTATATTTTCTGGTTTTGCTCAATTTTATGCATGTCCTCTGTTTTAGTATTTTATCTATTATTTTATAATTGAAATTAGGATTTTATTATTTTATCTTACACTCTTAAACATTGATTTATTTATTTTCTCCCTTTTCATATGTTACTAATTTTATTACTAGTTTTATTTTGCTATTTTGAGTTTTATATATTTCTTATTCCTGTCTGTGATGTTTCCTCATTGAAAAGTGATGAAATTTATGATAATGTTTCCTCAGTTTTTTTTTTGTTTGTTTGTTTTGTTTTTTTTTCTGGGCGGTTGTTATTGCTTTATTGTTTCATGGTGTGAAGTATTTTGTGTTACATGTATTTGTATGAAAAGTGCTATATAAATAAAATCTGATTGATGTCCAGTATACACTGGTATCTCCCATTACTGGTTAAAGAGTATGTAGGGCCCATATTTATAAAAAGGTCTGAGAATTACTGATATAGTTTCTGTGTTTGGGCTGAACCTTTCATTAATTAGTCTGAATCACAGAGCAGGCTTTCAGCTGACGTGACACATCGTCTGGTGGGCCCAGCGGGGGTCCTCGGCTCTTGGAAAACAGTGGCTGTCGATTTCATTTCTGCGTGTACATCTCGGCCACCTCGACAGAATCCATTCGAAATGGTTAACCTCAGTGCCACTTGTGGCTGAGAACTAATCTATTCCCCACCGAGCAATCTGATGAACTTTGTGTTGAGATAACGTCAGCTTGTTAGCTCTCACTAACCATATTTTCTGGTCAGCTTGCCATCACTGACATGTTGTAAAAACATTGAACATGCATGCTATTTGACAGAACTAGAGCTAAAACAGGCTGCAGGCTAGTTAGAAAGTTGATAAAGCCGGAGTTCAGCTGGTTAGATGATTAATACAGTGTGATTCGTGTTCAGCTAAAATTTGATAACCAATAACCTTAATCAACTTGAAAATATTACGTCTAGAAAAAAAAAAGTAGTGTTGGTGAAAAAAAAAACTGTTTGTTGTGATACTGAGGCACTGACATGTCTTGCAGCGAATTGTTAAATAAATACACTCAATTTTGGCCAACCTCATGTTTTGACAGGTAACTGAGATTTAGCACTGCATTTCTGTAGAGCTGTGCTTTAACTGATTTTAGTATGCTGATAATTTACTTTTTCTCTTTAAAACCTACACAGAGTTGGTCAGACAGAGCCAAACTGAGCATTGCTAAGCTGAAACTGGTCCTTTTAACAGTGTGAACCTGATCACCTGGTGGCAACACCTTCGGTTACCTAGCATCAACCATACACCGGTTAAAAGCTCTGACTCTTCAGGTATTCCACTGTGATGTCAGTGACGATAAAAACAGCCTTGCAGAATAATGCCGGAGCTGTCATGTTATTTCAAGCAAAACAAGAAAGGAACCAGACAAATGACATTTCTCATCTCTCCCTGATGGGCTTGGCTTGCCTCAGGAATGTCTGACAAAGCACAAGGTGCCCTCTTCCTCCTGCAATGCATGGTCAAGGGAATTTAACAGGTAAAATGACACCTGGGAGGACATGGGGGTGTTTACCATGTTTAAAATACCTCTGCACAGGTGGTGTCCTCAGGTTCTATTGCACAAACAGATCTCAATCTGTGTTTATTCAAACAGGTTATTCAGAAAAGTCAAGAAGGCAAACGTGTGGGATAATGTGTACATTGACAAAGCACCAACAATCTGTCACAGCAATAACTGTTTGGTGGAATCCACTGCCACAGATCAACAGCTCTGATATGAGGATGTAGGTGTTGCCGCTGCTCAGTTCACTCAGTTACACTTAAAGGAAAGAGCGAACCCTTTCGCCTCATTAAACATCTCACTTTCCCCGTTTTTGCGGAACAGCAAGTCCTGCTACCTTCAGTGACTGTCACGTCTCACCAAATCATCTGCCCAACCTACCTCAGCCCGACAGAACAGCAGGGCTCATGGGAGGGAAAGAGGTCAGTGTCAGGAATTTGTAGTTATCTAATTTAACCATGTCACACACACAAACACACACACATACTGTAGTTCACACTCAAGAGAATGATTGTTGCAGGAATTAAGGACTGAAAAAACAAGCTAGACACACAATGGCAGCAAACAGGCCTAGTGCATGCGTTATACACCGGGTTCGTTATATGGAAGGATCAGGCCATGAACGTTTTAAGCCTATTCCTCAAATACCAGTGTGTTTACACAGCTATAATTACCCGTCTCCCCTTTCAGAAGCTACTTGGACAGCTTTGAGTATGAAGTGCCCTACCAGGGGAATATTTTCTGGAGCTGCAGTGACCGATGCGCTGCCCTGTTAAAACAAACTCAATGCACCCTATGTGACACGCTAAGCCCTCATTTCCTAGCAGACAGACTGAGACTTTCTCATAGTTAAATTGGTTGAACCTACATTAGTCCAGTTCAGAAAGAAAAATTTAGACAACACAGAATTAAAATGAGAATGCGCTGGATTCTTTGGCACGGGGCACCCAGGTAGTTCACTTGGTAGAGCACATACCACTTGTCAAGTCCCTACTGCAGTTCGGGTTCGAATCTGAGCCCAGGCCCTTTGCTGCATGTCATTCCCTCTAACCAACAAAAATGTTTCAGTTATGGATCACCTTGTGTTCAGCATGATTTTCAGAGTAAAAAAAAAAATCAATTCTGTTGGTCCACCTTTTTCCTGTCTCCCCACTAACCTACCGTAATGATGTCTCGATAGCTGCATACGCTGCTGACTGTGCTGCCAGTGGTGGCAGAGGCAGGGTCCTCCTCGCCTTCGCCCTCGCCTTCACCCCCGTCCGCGTCCTCGTCCTCATCCTCTTCCTCAGTGGCCTCGTAACCCTCATCGGGACAGGGGTCACTTTCGGCCTCCGCAGTGTTGGTCATCATGTCAATCAGGTGCTCCAGGGGTGGGCTCAGCTCACGCTCCTCGTTCTCCTTGAGGCCGTAGTCCAGAGCCTTGTAGATCATGATGCCCAATGAATCAATCACCTGTTCACACAGGGGGAAACGGCAAAACAGCATGGGTTCACATTATGCAGCGATACACAATAATCAGCTGGTTTTACAGACCTGCCCATGGATTCTGCCTAGCCAACACAGTTCACTGCCATTCACTCTTCCACATTAAAAAAACAATCTAGGATTAGGTTTAGTTCCTTTATTGGTTTAGTTGTAGCCTATAATCACAATTCAAGCCTAAAGTTCTACCACAGTGAGTGAAAAACTAACTTAGACACAAGAAAAATTACTACAAAAACCTCATTAGGGGAAAAAGGAAGAAAAAACTGATGAAATGTTGGGAACTCTAAGATGGAGGGAACCGTCTTCAGGAACAGTCAGATGTTCAGAGCGTGACTAGATTTAATATTTATAACAAATGCAACAAGGAAACAATGAATAAGCTGAATATAAACAGATCTGATTACAGTCATTAGTGCATCAAATCATGACGATGATGATTTTTGTTTTTTTTGTTGTTGTTTTGAAACAAGACAATGCAACAACAACGCCACGTCCAATATAGACTTCATTAGGTATCACGTTCATGCCATCCCTGCCCCAGTTTTTATGAAGTTCAGACAAACAATTCCATTCACCTGCAGAGACAAAATGATATGCCCTGTCCTTAAGCCAGCTGCAAAATGAGGCCACAGTGTTCCTCCAAGCAGCTTGGTTATTAACATAATCTGGGGATGATTTAATCTCTGCTTCCACTCATTAACAAATAGGGAACGTCCCATCCCTTTCCGAACTGTTTTTAACTCATGAGTCTGTATCCGATCTTAAATTCTGAAACTTGTTGGGCTGAGACAGGACAAAGCCGCTCTTTCAGTGGCGCATTACCAGCAGGGCTCTACTCTGCCCCGCCCTCTCAAAAAACTTAATCAAACCACAGCCTTCAGATTGTGAGTGACCCACTGCTGCAGCTACAAACATGAGCTCTGGTCAGGTCGGTGTGGTGTTCAGAAACAAGACCTAAGCAAACCCTCCCACAGGCCACAATACCTGGCTGTTAATTTATAAAACAACTATAGCATGAGGAAAGTGATCTCAAACAGTGATCAGTAGTTCTTAAATGACAGCAGAATTAAATCTTTTTTCAATTCTGATTGGGCCTCATTTCCAAAGTAGCACACAAGACATTTACACTGACTAGACAGTAAGTATTTCAATATAACCATAAGTAGCCTGGCATCTATGTAGGAGCAACAGCAGCTGGGTTAATTTGCCATAGAACATAAGCACCACTGCAGGGATGCTAATTGTAGCAACAAAAAACAACAAGTAATTTGCTGTTATGAAATGTCTAAGGCGAGGTAGTAAAAAGCATGGCTAATCGCTCCAATATGTACTTTGTGCTGAGTCATTAGCTCCTTGCAGAGAAAGGAGTGGAACAGCATTGTTGAGAAAGGGAGGCGCCCCACACAGAACGGAGAGGGAAGGTGGGTGCAGCTGGTGAAGATGGGCATGGCTTAGGTGCCAGGGGTGTGGGAGGGGAGCGCACTGACGGGACGGGTGTTGACTGAGCATGTTTGGGCTTATTGGCTTTAGGAAACGAAACAAAAAAAAAAAATCATTACATAAATGGCAAATGTGCCATTCAATATTGTGTTGGTGCAAAAATAACAGTAATGCTTGAGGGGGAAAAAATGAATCCTTTCTTCCTTTTTTTGTAAAGGGTACAGTAACAACAACGATGGCCGTCTCAATTCTGGATTTTCAGAACACTTCAACTGCTCAGTTCTCCCTGGAGAAATGACTTCCTGGGAGTTATATTTATCAGCCATCTCTGTATGCTGTCTGATAATCCTGTGCTAGAGCTAAAATAAATATCCTATTCCTTAGCGTCTCATTATGTAACTCATAATCCATCTGTAGGCCAACATACGCTATAGGGAATGTCGGTGTGACCGTCAGTGTAGGAGGTCTCACAGCGACGAGGTTGCAAAGGCTGAAATTAGACCGCATGTCATCCGTGCTTACCAAGTCAACCCACCATACTCTGTGGGGAAAAAAGCTTCTAACACACAATGGTAAAGAGGCAGAGGGTAGCTACCTAAATCGATGCAGTTGGGGAGCAGCGGCACCAGACCAGCTCAACACACAGACATTGTGAAACACGTGTTATCCTGTCAAAGCATAAGGAGCTTATGCCAATAGGTCATGTTTACCAATGAATGCAATTTCCCTGCCAGAGCTTCAGTTCAATCAGAAATGAGCTGTAACACCCAATTGGGCAGGAGCTCAACAACAGGTAGCACTGCACACTTCACTGTTAAATCGTCACTGATAGGGCAGTCTGAAAGCTACAGTTCACCATTATTTTCATTATATTAGTCTATAAAATATCAACAAAAAAAAAAAAGACAAACAGCCATCACAGCTTACCAGAGACAAAAATGATGCCATCAAATTGCTCACTTCGACTGACCAGCAGCCACAAATTCTATTAATTTTACAATGATATAAAATAACTGCAAGCAAATCTTAGAAAATCAAGAAATGTTTGGTGTTTTAACTTGATTAGTTATTAAAACCATTATCAAAATTTAACTTAATTAACAAACTGATTAATTACCTCGGCACTAAAGCACTCTATGCAATTATCTGGTTTGTGCCAGCAAGAGAAACTCAACTCAAACCTTAAATAAAAGCTGCTTGCACTCACTCTGCCAAAAACACAGCTCAGTTCAGAGACACATTGCCCCGGACAAAACCACGAGAAGGCAGGATGAGTACAACCTGACTAAAGTGGGTGACACAAGGAGGGTTCATCAAGTGCAGCGACCCTGTCTGGGAACATGGGCGCCTTCACAGTAAAGGATAACCGATGTCTGACAGAAAGGTCACGCCGACGATATGAATCTTGGGCAATTTCCAAGGTGTATGTTTTTGGTCCCTTTTTAACCATGTTTTGCACAGTAGGTCATAGTTGCCAACATTGCAGTGCTGCTCAGTGATTTAAGCTGGCAGCAGGAGGAAGAGCTTTATCTTTTTAACAGTAAACACCATCAAGCACTAATCGCGCATTGAGGTTTGTCTCACCAAACGAGTCAGATATGTACAGGGTAAGGTCAGAAGGAATGTGAAAGTAGACTGCAGACTGACAGGGGAAAGAAGAGATGGCATACAAAAAAAAAACCTTGGCTTTCCCATGACACATCACAATCTCATTTGAGGATTTGTGACTCAAAGCTCAGGAGCAGGCAGAGACAGGGTGCAGGGATGTTGATGAGGAAACTCAGGTATGTGAAAAAACACCTAGGAAATGCACCGTTTCAAACAATAAGGTACTTACTGCTATTTTAAAGCAAAGAACTAATTAAAAACCAAACCCCAAAATAAACCACACCTTTTTGACATTACAACAGAGAGAACAGCGCCTCAGGCAACAGTGGCGACTCTAGAATTTATAGTATGTCTGCTCTGTTGACAGTTTCTCAAGTGTGTAAAAGGCCTTTGGGTGTGACCAGGGTGTAAGATTAAACCACCTTAATAACTGCATGTCCACATCGACCCAGTCTTGGCAAACCTCAGCTGACACAGGAAATCGCCTACATTTCCAAAAACCCTTTAGAGGTGCAATAGCATGAGTCATGTGATGTGGAAGAAATGGTTTCCAGTGAGAAAAAGGGAGCTTCCTTAGTTGCTCTGCTTAACATTACCAAGAAATGTTTACCAAGAAGTGAAACTGTTAAGGTTTAATAGACTGACTTAAATAGTAAGACTTAACCTCCTACATTGCATTTATATATAATGGAGATACTGTTCACAGCCATAAATTCATTAGGCCTGAGCCGTCTTGAATTGGGCCTCTAAATCCATTCTGAGTAAAAGTCAGCCTTCCTCTGAGCCGGCCATGTTTCTCACACTGGGCAAAACAAAGATAGCACTCAGGACTTGTTGTGTTAGCAGTATTATGCACATGACATCATTGCCTGGGTTATAAGGAGTGGGCTTATGTTTTCCTATTTTGGCTCGTTTCCTATCAAGGTTCCTCGAAGCAAAACAATGACTTGTTTTTACATAATCTCGGTCAACCTTTTCACGTCAATACCTGTGTCACAGACGCAATCTGGGGAAACAATGACAAATACCAAGAGAGCTCCTCACTTATGAATAATGCTCATCTCCTGAAGGCAGGGAGCTGGCATTCATACACTGACATTTCATATAAAATCTTGAAGGTCATAGCCATGGCTGGTTCTCAATATGCACAACAAATTCAAAATAGATAAATAACTGTCTGCGGGAATTGGACCACACTGCTGCTAATTTGTGTCAGATATTCTCAGGGTCACCTACTATTGAGGCTACTTCTTTCCGTGTGTCATTGAAAAAGAACGAGACTCAAATTTTAATGAGCTTTATTTGTGTAAAAGCTTTACAATCACCATACCATGGCCTTCTGATGACTGAACAAGTTGAACAGAGGGACGTCAGCACTGGTTTCCTCCCACGCCATGCAGCTCAGAAAGGAGAGTGAGCCAGTTGGGCGACTTAAATGTCATCACTTCTGAGCCTGAAATTCATTTGGCCTCAGAGTCAAGGCTGTGTGCTGCTGTTTTGGGGAGAATAGTAGTCGACTTGTTTCCCATGACACTGCATAAATCAAGACATAAACGTTGCTTTACTTGAAACATTGGTATTTTCTGAGTCGAGTAGTATTTTGTAAAGATAAACTGGCAGCTCGCCGTCATTGAAAATGGGGCGAACTGGAGTACATTCTGTGTTATGTGATACTGTCACACCGCTTGAGGAGCTGACATGATCATGATGTGGAAAGGATCAGTGGACCAACCAGTATTTAAATGGGAAAAGGTGCTGCCAAGTCCTGCAGCGCACAAATCATTCATTACAGCAAGATTTCAATGCTACTTGCACATAAGCTGTGTGTCTGCATCAGTAACTGGGCTAAAGTCCATGTATAAGATCATTATCTAGGACTTTATTTGAAGAAGACTTTCTGCATTACTGATGCTCACTGGTAATTAAACAAAAACAAAAGTGGGGTAGGGCAGGACTGTGGGAAGGAACACTGAATGCCTCACTGCAATCAAAACATGAGCTTCATAAACACATGAAGACAAACATTTAAACCTGAACTCCTGATAGCCTTGCCATTCAAATGTACTACAAACTGGCAACTGGAGAGCAAAATTCTGTATTCATGCAGACTGACATCATTTTTGGACAAGGCAAGCTGTGGTCACACTCTGCGTTTGCAACTGTGGTGCCCTCTCAACAAAGTGTCTTTCTGAGTTCACAGACCAGACAGATGCGCAGCCTTTAGCATTTGCTGCAACAGTACAGTGAAGCCATCGCAACGTAGACAGTTACATAAGCGGCGCTAAATCTAGAGGCCTTCCACTGCAGTACTGGATGCTGAGCCTCCTCCAGTCTGCAGCATCTCCATCGTAGTACTCACTGAAGCAGAACTAGATGCTGCTCGTCCACAGTATCTCCTAGTCAAAAACTGTCAAGCCTGCACTGGCCTGTCCAACTCGATGCATGTTCATTCACCGACAGCCTCTTGCCATTCTGTGTCATCTTTCCTCAATATCAGTATGACACTGGGGTAAAGGCTGGGTGGACGACTGAGGAAATTTGTTTGGACAGTGAAGCCCCTCCACATGCATGTGAAGAGGCAGCACAAGACCTTATTATACAAGAATCTATCGTGACAAAACTGAAAACAAAAAGCTCAGCATATACAGTAAATATGATACCATGTTTTGCAAAATAAGGGATTCGTTTTTTCAAGGTTAGCAGCAGGAGGTGGTGCCCACAGCAGGCATGTCCTGAAAGCATCCTCCTAGAAAATGACACCACACTATTGACTCCAGCCATTATTCACCAGCAGCACAACAACTACACTAGTTATCACAGTGTCCCAGAAACTCTTAGCTTCAGCTAGTGGAAAGGATGTCCTGCTGAGTGTGGCCTAAAACACTGTCGACCCCCCCCACTGTGGCTTTAAGCGCCACACAAATCTGATGGACAGCTACTGTGACAGTAGAGGAGAAACTGGCTCCTTCCCAAAAACCCATCTGACCAAATGCCAGGCCAAGGACTTGGATTTTGTCTGAGCCTGTAAGCTAGCTACTGATAAAAAGGCCTCTGGCAAAAGATCTGATGGCTTTAAAAATGTGACTGCAACAACCAAGAAGAAAGAGAATCAGATTTCTCCGGTGGTGGTCAGCATGGACTTATGAACTGCCCAAATTGTCAGACACGGGTGCTTTTAAGTTGTCCATTACGCAAAATCACTGATTGATTAGAATAAAGGCAGGATGTAGCATGACAAGGGCACTGATACAGGTCAGGCATGCAAGGGGTAAAATGAGTGGCACTCAATAGCCCAATTTCCATTGCAGGCCTGAACACATGTGCTGTAGACAAGTTTGATGCTGCTGTTTTTAATACGGCACCATTTCCCGGCTTAACACTCATCCCGGCAGCGGAATGAGGGGCAAATATGAGTGATGAACAAGCCCCGGCTGGCTTTGCTGGAAATGGGATAAATTACTCGTGTGGCCTGTGACTGAACTCAGAGGGCCACCCCAAAAATGACTATATGGACAACTGGCCTAAAAACAAATTAACTGATGCACAAATCCTTTAATTCCACAAAACAAAAGCATGGTTAAACTCCTGAGGGCCATGAATGAAATGCCCTCTCCCTGTCTGTCTCTCTCTCTCTCTCTCTCCCCCCCCCTCTCTCTCTCCCTCTCCCTCTCAGGATGTGCAGTCTGACATCAAAAGAGTGAGAACCAGTCTTTGTAGACACAGAGCCAACAGCCTGCAGGGCCTCGGGTATGGTGGAGGGAGACACCACGCCTACACATGCACACGCAAACGCGCACAAACACAGCAGCCTCACATGCAGACACATGCCGCTTCTGTTCCACCAGCTGCAGCATGGGAGCCACCACTGTACACTGCTATACGCAAGAATACCTCTTTAGAAAACGCGCTAGCTGTACACAACTGTACCATTTTGAGCCGATCAGCTTAACACCAACACCAAACCAGTGCGTCAGCTGGGAGGAGCTGGAGTGAACATGCAGACTGGGCTGGGCAGGTTGGAATTCAAATTAAAATGGCAGGTGTGTAAATGAGTTAGCCTGAGGGACTGTCATTTTCAGTTCAGTCTGATCAGGAGGTGGCTGTGTTTTGATGCTCTATGCTTACGCTGACCACATAAAAATGTTGAAATATTTTAAGTTAAGTCACTCCACTTTTTTTGAGGATGTAATTTATCCATTTGGATAACAGTAAAACAGACCTATCAGCAGGCATGTAGGTTCATCACCGACACCATAAGTCAAGTCTGAAGCCCACACCACTGGAATTCAGGTCCAGATCTTGACATACTGTATGACACGTGCAAAATAATTGCTTTGGCCCAAAATTGAGCCATAGGGACATGACTAGACCTTGAAAACCTGTAATAGGATACTACAACTAATCTCACCTTAATCCTCGACTGGAAACTAACTAGGTTAAGCCTGTATGTCGGTTCCCCTCCCACAGCCGGAGGTGCAGGTCTCACACAGATTCAGTCAATTCTCTTGCAGGAAATATCCACTACCAAGATGGCATGGCATCAGCCTGAATCATAACCAGCCTTGATGTGAATGACACAGATCATTACTCGCTTTGCCATTATTCAGATTTTTCCTACTGCTGGTTAACACAGGGGGGTTTCACTGAGCTGGGCGTCAGATAGAGAAAGTGGGTCAGCTCTACACAAGCTGGTGATTAGCTGCAAAAGGCTCAAGTGTAGAAACGGAGGATGCAAGGAGAGGGGGGGACACAGGATGGCTGGCTGACTCACTCACACCAGGGATCGAGACATGGGGGCAGACGCGCAGCCAAAAATCAAGGCCCTACAGGGCAATGGCCAAAGTGTGACCATGTGTGAGATGGATTGCTGCACATAATCAATTAGAACGGGGTCTGGTTGTAAGTGTAATGAGGGGCTGTGCGTGTGCTGAATTAATCTTTTCAGCTGATTTGAATTCAATTGGACCTTAGGGAAGCCAAAAGTGGAATTTATAATTCCAGTTTATGCTGAATTAAAAGCCGCCTCTGAATTTACGATTAAATTATGCAACTTTAATTTCCTAAAAGAGGCAATTCATTTTGTTGCCTGAACACATCAAGTGACACTTGAGAAATAACAACCCAAATAGGATAAACATCAATTATTTAAAAGAAACAAGCAATTGGCGGTAACACAAAAACACAAACAGCACAAAGAAGTGATAGGTAATTATCATTAAAAAAAATAAATTAACTTCAAAAATACACAGGGGTGTTTTCATAGCTCCACCAATTTGTGGCTACCACACACACGTCATGTGTGTGTAGGTTCTGTATGGGGTTGTCATGCTATGCATCATCCCCCTCCAATTCCTCTCTCTTGACAGTATGTACCCACAAAAAGCAATAAACTATTTGGGAGATGGTAAACTGCCCACAAAGGAGAAGCACATTAATCTAATTAAGCAAGGAGCAATCCAATATTGGCTAGTATAGATCGTTTGAGTTAAATGAAACCTAGCAAAAGTGGATGGAAGCGTTATTGTTTGAGGAGGCAGCGATCCAACCTTACTGTTTTCACTGATGGGCTTCTAGTCAGTTATCAGGCTGCCTGACCACAAACAGGTCATGGGATTGCATCCGTCTTGGATATTTGGCTATGACTGCCTGTCAGCTGAGGTAGAGGAATTTTAAATTCCACTTCAGTCATGCAAAACACACGAACATACCAGCGATCACATGAATTACAAGACTAACAGAAGGAGGGATGATCGGCGTAAACACCACCACACTGTTCAGAGTTGACAGAGCACTCTGTGTAATTAGCCTGTGTACACATAATGAACCCTTCATAGAAACTGCTCCTGACAGTACAAGTACCTTGCTAGGCCAAACAAACCCTGCGACTGGACACATGTCCATTTCACGTGGTGCCCTTAATATTGTCAGGACTGTAAGCTACATGCAAATGTGTTTGAGTGCATAAAAAGACAGAGACAGCCACTCATGAATAATAAGAACAAGAGGAACAGAGATGAGTTCTTTGTTGCTTGCTGTTCATGGGAGTGGAGCACACACAATAGGTGCAGAACAATAAGTACACAGCAAATTGCACAGAACACACTCCTACTGACTCATGTTTAAAACACGGCAAGTTGGGGCTTAGCCTGTGAGACAAAGCAGTTTAGAAGGTGTCATGTGTACTTGCGTGTGAATATACTGCTGCAAGTTCCTTTTATGTTTTCCTTTTATGAGGTGATTTTCTGAGAAGGTGCTGAATGCTGTGAGCACGCTCCTTATGGCTGCTAAGATGCAAGTGTCTGTGTACCCTTTGTGTCGTGTGTGCACACCAGTGAAGCCAAATCCATGCAAACACATCCCCTGCCTCCATCTGTGCCTGCTGAGCGCTGCCATATTTACATGCAGATTCAAGCTCTACTGATGTGGCACATTCAGAATTGGTGCATTTCCACCAATTTCAAGGAAAGATCTGAACAGATGAGCAGCCTGCACAGGAAATCACCATTCCTCATCTGCACTGATGAGCAGGCCATGCTACGTTAAAGTCTTCTTACGCAGTGTGACTGAACAATACTGAATGTAAACATAAGACTTTTGACAAGGCCAGCGACAACATTGCGGCAATAGAGTTGTCACACTAGCCTATTTATGGTGTAAATGATAATAGCTAATGGTGTCAGTATTATGACTGAACAATTACTCAAAGTATTATGGGCACTGCAATACATATTCTCCAGGGGGAACAGAAAAAAAAAAAATGTCTTGTATAGATTCCGCCAAAAATTACATCATTTTAATTTGCTTTAATGGTGAAAATTATGCTGTAATTGCAGTTTTTATTGAAACTTATGCAAAAATGAACAGCCCCATTAAAATTGTGAATCATATCACCGTCCCAGTGTCTGTCAAAATAACTGCAATATGGTTTCTTCACCCCATTGTTCAGCCCTGAGTCAGCAGTGGGCAATACAGTCGAAATAGATTCAGAAATGGTTTTCCCTGGCCTGTATAAAAAGCATGGTTAATTTTAACTGTAACAAACACTCCTATCAGCTCCAGAGGAGAAAGCTCAGATAAATTACCCAATACGTTCAGGTTAAAAAAGCACAGACATGATATCAGTTCTCTCCCACGAGGATCAAAGCGGCTGGGTCATGGCTAAATATAAAACCCGTTCTACCACTGCCACACAACTCACTTAGTGAAACGGTGAACCTGAAATGAGTGAGGAGACAGAAAGGCGCTGGTGACGTACAACTCACCTCTAATGAAGTGTGGGCCGATCTATATTTATCTGCAATGACAAAACAAGAGAGGAGTGTTATTCATACTTTGACATTCATGATTATGTTCGATGTCAAGTAATTATCATGCAAGCATTTGGCATTTGTAAGAAACAATCTGGGCAGATATTCCCTGTGAACCATTTATGAGCAGGTACAGCTACACCGCACAGCACCACATGAAAAGATTATAGAGAGAAAACACACGCACACACCCCTCCACAAACCCTCTGGGTAACCCCATGCAGTGCTGGCGAGTATGAATAATTAAACTTCATGTCTAAAGAGGGAGGCGGGGGTGAGGGGAGGCTGCAGGTGATCAAATGCGATCTGAGAAGGACAAAGTGAAAGGGGATTAGCTGACATCATTTGAGACGGTGCATGGTTTGAGAGGCCGGCATGCCCTGTGAATAAATGAATATGTCTTCTACTGCCTAAAACTGCCTGAGGCAAACTGAGGTGTCAAAACCTGCCACTGGGGGCCGGCCGTGATAATTGGACTGTTCATTCTTACTGTCAGACAACACAATCCCACCATCTCTCCCTCTCTGTTTCCATGGAAAAGCCTCTATAAATGGAAGGTCAAAATAAAGAAACCGATATATCTTGACCTTGATCTCTTCAAAAATTGGAGTCTGACTGTGCCCCATTGATTTGCCGCAGAAAATAAATCTGCCCTACAAATATAAGCAATTATAAGACTCTGAATCTGGACGGAAAAACTATACTTCCCCTTTCTTCTATTGGGCAATAAAAGCCTGAAAATTATTTTTAATCATTTCAATGAACATGGCTCTATCAGATAGTGACTGGCATATGATTACATCTAGACAACGGTGCCTGTGTACGTATTAAGTTATGATATGGTGAAGATAGAAATATTATGATTTCATAAGTGGATTTCTTTCCTTGCTCAAGATAACAGCAGGCTAATGTCAGGGGTGAAAGTACAGGCAGAGAGATAGACCGGCAGACTTTGACGCCAGTCCAGAATATAAAACAAGGTCATCTTAGACAAATGAGACACTTTGGCCGGATGTGCCAACTCACAAGAGGCTAATATGATTGTCATGTCAGTACCATTGATATCAACTGAACAGGAAATTAAAAGTTCTCTGATTTGACATTTTACTTCCACATCTGTTTTATCGCATACTATCAGTGACAACTAAATATTTCCACTCAGAGCTTAGGGATACCACCACTGGGAAAAAAAATTCATGGTCAGCTCTGTGCAGGTTGTTCTGACTTGATGGTAGCAGAAGGAAAAAAAAATAAACACCAGTCTTCCAACGCTCCTCTTGGGAACACTGGGCCCTCTGTTAGCCCCAGCCAAAGAGAGGTGCTTTGGCCAAGGCCTTCGATTCTCCTACAGTTAATCACAGTGGGCATATTTGGAGCCACACACAGGGTCACCCTTGACTATCCTGTTCATGGAAAATGTCCACTCCGTCCTGGTAAAAGGATTTTAGAGAGAGTGGAACACAGCTGAGTGGGGTAACATTTCTCACCTTATTAGATTTTGAAACATTTAATCTTTAACCCACCACTGGCCTCCGTTTTCTAGAGGGGAGTGTTTCAAATTGACCTACATCCTTACTGAGACGCATATGAAATGTAAAAATACAGCATGCACATAATCTAAAAAAATCATCTATACCCTAGGTGTAAGACATTGTGAATCTTTAATGGGTAAACAAATGTCTCATCTCGATGCAGCAAAGGCTTGGCCCTTGGAAAGGCGCTGTGGAGTGGGAGTGAACATATTTTTCCCCTTCCTCCATGTGAATTGATCTGAGCGCAGTAGGAGCCGTGCGCATGTTGCATCAGCGAAGCTCAAAATAACACTTGGCTCAGATTCTGTGCCTCTTATTAGTCCAATTCACTTAGCTCTATATCGCAAAAGTGCATAATCCCTCATTTGCTGTGACTGTTTACTTGTCATTGAAGCAGTGTGTATGATTCTAGACAGAAGCTCTGGACGAGGGATCACAGTGGAGGAGTGACATTGGGCAGACAGGTCATAGGGCTAAGTCTTGGGTGTCATGCTGGCCGGCCTCTGGATGTCAAACCACATCACCTTGGTACTGACGCACCAGCTGGGTTGCATAAGCTTTGATTTTCCTGCAGGGTAACCTCTTGAACTAGCCTCTGAGCCACTGAGATTTGTGGATGGGCGGCTATCTTCTTAATAGGTCTCATGTCTTTCTCATCTCCAGGCCTAATGAGAATCAGGACGGGGCCGAGCCGTCCCAAAATACCTCGGCCACAGGCCAGAGGAGCAGCGAGGGAGTGTCCTAATCTCCAAACTCATCTGCAGTCAAGCCTCTGAATTCTGTGCATGTAATCACCACGTTTGTTCTATTTTTGGTGGAGCAAAAATGCTGTGTGGCAGCACAGACTGATGCTGTTTATCATCTGTACCATTTTTTCCCCTCTCTCCAAGACACAACAAACATACTGAGATGGAGGACTGGACCGAGGGGTTGGTTCAGGAGCAGAGGAGGAAAGGAGCAATAAGGCGAGGAGAAAAGGAAAGGGAAGATCGCTAATAAGTTCCCAGCAGAGCTATAAAATCGACAGCACCTCAGGCTATAAAGACGCTCTTTCCTCCTCTTGCTGTACAACCCTCTATCATTCAGATATTAACGGTACGCCAGATTTATGTCAGGCAATCCAATGTGGCAGGATATATAGCCTTGACACATTAAGTCTGTCTCAATATCACATGGGTGAAAGGGAGTTTTAATAATGTTCAACTTCCATCATGCAGTAGAGCCCTCGGCTGCTGCTGGGTAGCTCTCCCACCGGCTAATCAGTTGAGTTAATCGGTTTCACCTGGCATCACAGGTGTAAATCAGAACCTGATTAGATGGCTGAGTGGAAAGCAGCAGGGGTCTGCAGCACTGAACATGAGAATCACTGCTGTGGTTCATTTACTGGAGCCATAAAGGCCATGCATAATGATGCTGAATGAATGTTTATTGTAATCATTCGCCTGTTTATGTGAAACTTTGCTTCCCAGTGTGTTTATCACCCAGCCTCCGTGTAGCCTGGCCCCTTCACCCACCAAGCACACTTCAAAAGCAATGCCTTTTCACAATAAAACGTTACCAATGTCTCATTGAATAGGTGAAACTCTACATCGAGATTTTTAGCTGCTGTGTCTTTGATGTTTGACTAATTTTATATATTTTCTGGAAGCAACAAGGTGCCCTGCAGTTTGAATGAATCACATGGTTCATTGTTTACACTAGCTAACTGACCGCTGTGCGATAGGCCACTTCACACAGACACCCAGCAGCCCTCAACCAGCCCTCCTTTAACAGGCCATTTGAATAACTCACTGCTAGTCATTACATATGCTGGATATAAATATATTGTAGCCTAATAAGTGCTAGCTAGCTACTTATTAAAAATGGATGAAACGGCTCGTCTGGTCGTTTTAATTTACAGCAGTGCAGCGGTTGCTTATAATGTGAGGAATAATTAATAGCCTGACTGCATCACCGCGTCTGTAAACACATTCACCACATGGCTGGAGGCAGACGGAGCCACAATATGGCCTCTGTGCTGGGATGCTCCGCTCGCCTGGCCTGTGACTGACGTGCAGGAAAATGCATCATGCTGGCAGGGAGCAGGGACACAGTCTTGGCCGTCCAACTGCGCAGCTACTCGGAAAGGCCGCACAAAATCTCACAGAGTGAATTACTTGGTTTGGTTTAGCTTGGTTTGGTTGGTTACCTGTGCTGTCTTGGTAGTGCAATTCAACCGTCCCGTCTCTCCGGATCCTGACATCCCCGGGTCCTTCAATCCTTCTCGGATGGTCGACAGCTGAAGCACCGGCTGCCTTGGAGTTTCTCCTCCGGTGTTTCCGAGCTAAAGTCCGGCAGCATTGATAGCACACGGCCCATGCCTGCTCTTCGTTAATCGGCTGGCTGTACAAGGTGAGAATTTCTTCCAGGGAAAGCTCCTCGACTCCATCGCTACAATCCATGTTGACGTCCCCGGCGTTCAAATCGACGGCGAAGTCCCGCTGAATGGTGGGCGAAATCAGCATCCCGTCGTCAGTCCCCGGTCGCTTGGCCATTCTCACATTATAGAGACACGCAAAGTTGAGGAGAAAAATCGCGAAGGGAAGAAATCAACAAATGTTTCCAACTCTGCCCGCTTCATAGGTGCAGCCGTTGGCCACGTTATGTGTCTATCAGCTGTTCTCAGCAGTGGCGGAGCAGCGGCAGCGCTTCAACATGAAGGCAGGGTCGCCAGGTCCCAACGCCCGCCCTCCTCCTGCACAGGCAAGACACTCCCCATCAGCTGGAGACAATCAGAGTCAATCTGCTGAAACCTCACATTCAGCTTTTTACACTGGAAAAACAAACATCACTGTCATTATTATGAGAGTAATAATTAGTAGTAGTGATGCCATTGAAGTGGTAAATCTATACATTTTGTAAAAAATTTTAAGGTAAAAACTGTCTATATGACCACTAGATGATTATACTGCCATCCTGGGATTTTTAAAAGGAAAATGTCTATTTCTGAGCGTCTTCAAGCAAGTATAAAATGCCCCCTCCTTCCCGTCCTGTGGTGTAGAGAGAGTAATCAAGGATGAAAAAAAGACAAACAAAATACTGGTCTATGAATTTATTGACTTCTGCTATAGCATTTCTATAGCTGTAAGAAATATGATTGCATTCATCACATTTTCTCTGGCTTTTTCAACAACTTAAGGAACTGACAGCAATCAAATACAAAGAACTTGTGTTTTCAATCAGCAAAGTTGATCTTTACGTATTTCACAGGTATCATCTCACTAAATCATAAAAAACAATCACCCTTCCTCTTGACAAACTGTTAACACCCCTGCTTTACTTAGAAGATGTGGCTGACTGATTGACTATTGATTGGTCTCCAGCAAAGCGGAGCTACCCCCATTAGCTGACTGCCTTAGTTTTGAATGTTTACTGGTCAAATTTGCAATCAGCAACAGTCATCTTCTCTGGAGCTACTCGAGCCCCTCACCAAAGACCTGGTTAGGAGCGCCACCTACTGAGCAAGTTTCTTTATTAAAACCATCCTAATACCATGACCACCCATCCTGAATATGACTTCCAGAAAAATGTTTTACTTCTTTACGCAGTATTTCTGTGTTCATGTAAACTGGATGGGCAAAATATTCTATTTGAAACAGCGTGTTGCCTTTTGTGATATTTGGACGATCATCGTTGATCAATGACAAATCCTTTTCAGCAATTTCCAGATTGATTTATAGGCTACATGCAAATTAATAAAAGCCACACATTACACAACATTACAACACAATAGGGCAAATAATACAATGTAATATCATAACATAAAAGAAAATGATCCTGAGAACAAAACACAGGAGCAGTTTAAAACAAGACATGTCATAGGCACATGCGGGTGTGTGTTTTGTTATTTTGCAAAGGCCCAAGTAAAAATAGCCCTCAGCCTTTGTGTCTTACACTTCTAACTCTTGATTTCTGAACAGCACTTCAGGTTCAACTAAATGTAGTATAATTACAGCATTTACTGAGATTAAACAGTGTTACCACTGTTTTTTTCACTCACTGTTTCTGTCATTCAGAACTCTTGCACACAGAAATGAAGCAAATTGTTGAGGAAGGCCCCACACAGAGAACATTTGAAGTGCAGACTGAGATTATCATGTGTATAGGGGCCAGTCTGTTCCTGTTTTCCTGTGGTTTTGTTGAACATGGCACCATAGCTTAAGCATAGGAGAAAAGCATGGTGGCGAGTGTGTGAACAGTGTTTGTGAACCACTCTTTACTGCATGCATTTGCAATGGCAAAACAAAGATGCAGCATCCCAAGATCTTTGGATGGAGACGAAAGCAGTTGTTTATACTAGAAATCACCAAGAAAAATAGCTAAGATCTTAGAGATTCGCAAGCACACATCTTCCACATCACTATGTAAACCATCATCCCACCTTCTGATGAGCTGCTCACTGCACTAGTCATGTCCCTCTTTACAGAAGTTAACAAGGAAATGGCCTTCATCTTTCATCACATGCCTGTCCAGATTCATTATCTCCACTGCTGCTGATGTTGACGGGCTGAGCATCCTTAGACAAAGCACTGGCCTCCTTTGATGATCTCCTTTTGGAGTCCCGAGAGGTTTGCTGTGAAAAGATGTAAGATTTTGAATGTCATGTCATTTAAATGTCCCCACAGTGGACAGAGAGTGTGTGGGCCGAGATGAGCCCTAGGTCACTGAAGCTTTGTTCCTAAGTGTAAGGTTAAAGAAATAAAGCTAAAAAATCTCCCCTTCTGTGTCAGTGGAGACATGGTTTCTTGTGGATGTGGAATTGATTTTCTGGTCGTAACTCTGCAGCTATTGACCTTTTTCAAACATTTCAATTTGTTTCCTGAGTTTTTGGAAAGAACAAAAAGCATACACATCCCAGTCCTCAGCAGATGCCAGACTGAATCATGGAAGAATAAACAAGATGCACACTGTTAATAAATTCATTAACACCTGTATTACAGCTGGCATTTCAGCATTCATCAGTATAGCATTAATGAATGTATGTTCTGGGAGCAGATAACAGCATGTGGGCTTGCTTTCGCTCCACGTGGGTTTGGAGCAATTAGCTCTCAAGCTCAGAGAAGGTAAGCCAAGTGCAATTCCTCAGATACATCTTATGGAAAGTCATGTTCCAGTACCTGCTGTTCAATAAGCAACTGGACTTTTTAAGCCTACAATTCATAATTCTCAGTGATTATTGTTTGCTGTTATTGTTACAGGAGAATGGCAGGAGCATCACTGCTGCTTGAAGAAGAGTGCAACTCTACATGCATCGCTAAGCAAGTGGGCTGCATGTATACAGGGTGTCCACAAAGTCTCTTTACAATTTAAAAAATCTATTACAAAAGCAACTGATGAGATATTTTAATCAGATTTGTTCTATGTACTCAGTGGTTATCAAAGTTTTTAATCACATTGGACATCAACAACCTGAAGCAAAAGATCACTGATGCCATTGCCACCATTGATGAGGCTATGCTACAGCGAACATGGCAAGAAATCGAGTACCATCTTGATGTGCATCGTGCAGCTAATATAGAGGTGTATCAAATGAGGAAAAAAAACTGTAATAATTTCCAATTTCCACAGATTTGTCTATTCATTTGCTTTTGTAATAAATTTGTTAAACTGTAAAGAGACTTTATGGACACCCTGTATACATTAGCCTGATACAAAACTGGGGTGTTTTTTTTGTTGTGGTTGTCATCAGTATCAGATTTCTATCAGCAGTCTTTAGTTGAATCCACTAAAAACAAGACTTGATTTTTCACTAAAGTGGTCATGCACTCGGAGCTAAAGAAATACTTACACAGTAATTAAAAAAAGTTACTAATTTTTAGCTGTGAGCAATAACATTGTTTAACCTACCTCTGCCGAATAACACCGCACTGGAATCCCGAAGGCTCGAGCTAAGCCAAAGTCAGCCAGCTTCAGCTCCCCATTCTGCAGATACAGACATGACTGATCAAATCCTTCAAGATGACATGAATACACACTAATAATTAACAGCCTCTTGAGCGCATCACACTCTCAGCGAATGTTTCAAGTTGTGCACTGACTTGTGCTACAGTTACAGGCCCCAGACAAAGAATGAACACTATGGCCATGCAATGTTAGGATAAATGATTGCTTAAAACTACCAGCACCTCTGTCAAAGTCCAAACGCTTAGTACTTACTCTGTTGATGAGGAGATTCTGTGGTTTCAAGTCTCTATGAAGAACATTGCGACTGTGACAGAAAGCAAGGCCTTTCAACAGCTGGTACATGAATGACTGCGTGTGAAAGTGGAAGACCAAGTTAAGACCAAACACAATGTATACGCAGGTCATTCAAAACTTAAATGAATATTACTGACAAGCTGATGATTCACTAAATAACAGCCTTGGTGAAATTCTCTCCACGGTAATGTCCAGAGTGGTAATCTCTCTCACCTTAACAGTTTCAGGATCTAGATCCCCATTGCAACTGTCAAAATATTTCTTCAAATCCTGCAGGTGAAGAGCCACAAGTTAGCCTCATTTGGTCCTAAAAATAGTCCTTATCCACAACTAATACAAAGTGCACTTTACACAAGTTTCTCTCACCTGATCACAATATTCAAAAACCAACGTTAACTTCTTATCACTGTGCAAAACATCATGTAGCCTGGAAAACACAAACAGTCTGACGTTACAGTCTGCTAATGCTGGGTTAGCTCCAGACACAGCCTGGCAACTGACCAACGATTGAGCTCTACATACAAGGGTGGAGAATAAACGTGTAAGTTATGCCTACTGAGGTCGATAAAAAAAGACTGACCTGACAATGTTTTTATGCTTCAGTTCCTTCAGGAGACATATTTCTCTCAGGGCAGAACTTGGCACCCCCTGAAAGAATGACACCCAGTGTGATTACCGCTAGCTCTTTAGCCTGCTAACAGCACTAGCTCGCCATTAACGTTCACTAAAATAAATTTCGCGATTTTATTTTGATGTAAGCCCGTACCTCGTCGTCGTCGTCCAGCCGAACCCTTTTCAATGCCACAATTTCATGGGTTTCTCTGTTTTTAGCCTTGAAAACGGTTCCATAAGTACCTTGGGGAGCAAATAAATCAGAGTTAGCGATAACTGTTAACGTTAGCTAAGTTAGTGAATAATGGCATGGCAACGCTAACGGCTGCAAACTAACCAGTGCGGGCAGAGCTGACACATCATCTGACAAATTTCATCACTGACACACACCAGCGTGAATATCACATGTATAAATTACACCGTACAAGGTTAACTGGCAAATTGGTTACGGGCAGTAAGAGGTGTACGTACAACCTAGCGTTAATTAACCCTGCAAGTGCAGCTATGCTTGCTAGTAGCATGCTAGGCTAACATTCACGTTAACTTTGCTAAAACGCGTGAGCATCTTACCCTCTCCGATTTTTTCCAGCTTTTCATATTTCTGCATGTTTGGCCAGTAATGCCGGCCCCTGGTCTGGCTTCCTAACTACTGGGTGATCAAAGCCCCAATTTGGGGGTTGGCTAGCTAATCTTAGCTTACGGCTATCTGCACTTGCTGCCTCTCAGGTGGCAAGCTTGTCTTGTTGGTCATCTAGAGGCCAAATGGTGAATTGCAATTACATTCAGGACTGGGGATGTAACCGGGACATTTGTGAGATACATCCTCAAGAGGAATGAGAAAACAGATTCATCTTCTTTTGCCTTTAGATGAAAGAAAACAGCTTGAAGAGTTGCAGGTAGTTCTAAACGGAAGGAATAACACTATGCAGGAGAGAAAATCATTGGCATATTCAGCATCAGGCCACTTGTCTGGTCCTCTTCATCCCCACAGCATACCCTGGAGTGATGGTTAATATTCACCTGTGTGTCTGACCTTGTCTCTCATTACAGACACACAGGGGTGGGCAAAGTTATGAAAATCCCACATGGAAAAGGCTCTTTAACTTTGAAGTAACTAAATCACTTTTACAAAGGAGAGGAGGTGAGTCAAAGTAAGTTGAATGCCACTTTGTAGAGCATATTAACTTTGAGGCAATCGGCACTTTTGTATGGGAGTTTACAAAGCAACATCACCGTTCCGAAAAAGGTCGGCGGTGTCTGAACCGCAGCATTATGTCATGGCACATGGAGTAGTCTCAAAAGTCATCGAAATATATGCCATTCATCGACAAAATACATTGGTACAGAACAGGGTAACTCAAGGTAACTCTCAGGAAGAAAAAACTATGGCCTCAAAAATGTCCACAGAATTGAATCAACACCTCTTTAACGCAGTCTGAATGAAATGTGAGTCATGAGCCTCACAATGCAGGCACTGATTGGCATTTGAAAACTACTTGTGTACATGGCAGGGGGCACAGAAACCTGAACTCCAAGCTATAGACATCAGCTGTTAGCTGTAAAACATGGTGAGGAAGCTCTAAAGACATGGACATCCTTCTTGTGGAATTCATTCGCTCCAATGAATGTCTTACGGGGGCATGTAACAAGCATTGCACATAAGGCTGTTCAAGGACTTGGTGCAAGTTCATGCAATCACTCTTCCCTCAGTATTTTGCATATTCCAGTTATAATACTGCTAACCAAATGTAAAGAAGAAAAAAAAAGAAACACCAAAGTTAAATCTCCCCAGTCACCAGATCTACTGAACCTGAACATCATAGGAAGTGCTTGAGTGCAAAGTGCAAAGTAGATCTCTACCTCCTTAACCCTCAAACTGGAGAACTTGCATGAAAGTGTCCATGGACTGAAGGTAAAAGTGGGGGGCTTAGAGGTACTTTACATTTATTTATTATATATTTTTTTCTCTTAGTTTATCTACCCGCTGTATTTGTGAGAGAGCATGGAAGTTTGGTGCTCATGAAAAATAACCTTTGAGGTAAAAGAAAAAACAATCTCGCATTAAAAGTATTTTATTCTCTTTGTTTTACTAAATACATTACATTCTGGTCCAAAATGTAAAATTGGGCAGGAAAAGATAAAATATCCCTGAAATGTCCATTTAAATTAAATTCTGTACAGTAGTGATCATGGCCAAAAATCAAAAGATGATGAGGTTTAGCGGTCATTGGCTGCAACATGCAATACTGTCCAGTTGGTCCACTCATACATTTAACATAGTGGATATAAATTTGACTTTAAACAACTGGTCATAAAACTAGACCAAGAACTGATCAAGTTACAGTCCATGTTTCACCTATTGCTCATCTATTCATTCAAGGTTTCACCTATACACTTCAGAAATATAGTTCCTAAATGTAGACCTACAGTAAACTGTATGCTCATTTCTGTGCCTCAGCTCTCTGCCTGCGGATCAGATCAGAATAAAGTCCTCCTTTGGCCAGTAGCTCCAAATGAGTCCCCGCCTTGAAAGAAAAAAAAAAGGTTGAGGTTAGATCTAATTAAAATTGAGCACGGCACAGTACAATAATACAGAAGCGTCCAGTATATCTTTCAAAGAACTAATGAATAGTTAATGAATTAAATCCTCTTGGATCCTTCTAGGAACTTAGAAGATAGTGCAGTAAAACTGGTAAGATATTAACATGAGATAAGGGCGGCTCAATTTCATGCTGTACTGTGCAGCCTCACCTCTACAACGCGGCCATTGCTCATCACACAGATGAGGTCAGCCCCTTGAATGGTGCTGAGCCGGTGGGCAATGATGAGAACAGTGCGACCCCTTGTGGCCCTGTCCAGAGCCTCCTGCACCACCCGCTCTGATTCTGCGTCCAGGGCACTGGTGGCTTCATCCAGCACCAGGATGCTCGGGTTCTTAATCAAGGCTCGGGCGATGGCAATGCGCTGTTTCTGGCCTCCTGATAATGTCACACCTCGCTCGCCTAGGTGGAGAAAATCTAAAACTTTAGTATTCACATGGCACACAGCTTTCGAATAGTACTTAAAACCAAAATGAAAGCACATACCAACCACAGTGTTGTAGCCGTCTGGGAAACTTGTGATGAAGCGGTGGGCATTGGCTTGCTTGGCGGCGTTGATGACCTCAGCATCAGTGGCCTCAGGCTTTCCAAAGCGGATGTTCTCCATGACAGATGATCCAAATAATACTGGCTCCTGCAAAGAGCAAGGGAAGATCCAGTGGACAGTTACAAATGTGAATAATTACTAGATTTACTCATTTCATTATCCTGAATGAATGAATGATAAATGATCTTTACCTGATTAATAAATCCAATAACCTGTCCCCGGAGCCAGGATGGATCAAGTGTTCTAATGTCAAGCCCGTCCAGCATGATCACACCACTGCTGGGGTCATAGAAACGCTCCAGCAAGGCTGCCACCGTGGACTTTCCTAAAATATATGACATTAAGCATTTACGGACACATAATCACATCATTGTTTACATTCAAGAAGATTAAAAAAAATAATTGCTAAGTAGTTACCTCCTCCAGATTCACCAACGATAGCAACAGTTTTGCTAGGTGGCAGGGTTAGGTTGAAGTTCTTCAAGATCTGATGGCCAGGTCTTGTTGGATAACTATAAATATACAAAAAATACAAGTAGTAGCACCCTCTAATGTGGGGTAAGGAACCTTTGAAACCTGTTAAAGTAAAACCAGTGCCCTTACCTGAATGAGATGCTCATGAAATCAACCCGTCCTGTCAGAGAATGGTAGGGGATGCGTCCGCCCCCAGAAACTGGGATGGTAGGTTGTAACGCCAAGTACTCAAACACCCGAGCCCCAGAGCTTATCCCTCTCACCATCTGTATATACAGTGAGACAAAATGCTAACTGTCTCGCTAAATCTTTCATGTTTCTACACATAAAAAAAAATCTATAAAATTATCTCTCACTATGATTTTAAAGCTTTTTTCCCCCTCACCTGTCCAAATAGGATAGAGATGCTGGCCAAAGACCTGAACATAAAGAAGACAGATTAGTTATACTGCGACATAAAATTATTTTAATCTGATAAACCTGCTTATGCATAGTGGTGCAGTGCACTCATTATTCATTTACTGAACAAGCTGTATCTCTTACCTCTGAACAGTCTGGGAAGCTACCAAGAAAGACATGAGGTCCCCAGGGGACATTTCATCGCCAGCCATTAAAGACCCTCCAGCAAAAATTGTCCCTAGAACAATGCCTGTAACAATGATGCACAACACAAAACAATACAACACTAAGTCCTGACAAACCAATCTACAAAACAATGTGTTAGTTAAGAGACTGAAATACACTCACAGTTTAGGGCAATATTTGACAGTCCTTGGAAAACTGCTATTCCTGAGCCAAGAGTTTCATTCATTTCACATGACTTGTCCACCTCATATGCATATAACCTGTGAAAAAAATGACACTGGATGTTAAAACATATCCTAGACATATCTGGTATATGGCTTGGTAGATATTCTGAATAAAAACACTCTCACTCACTGGAGCTCTCGCTCCTCCATAGCAAAAGCTTTCACTGTCCGCACATTGCCAAGTGCCTCATCTGCCACTCCTGTTGCTTTCGACACCTGGATACAGGCAAAGTTCAGTAAGACATACAACTCTAGTGTTCACAGTAGTAAGATTCCAAGCAGGATGATTATGCAGCACATTGTCACACCTGTTCCTGAGCCAAACGAGACAGCTTGCGAAGGAATGACCCAATCAGAGCCCCTGCTCCCACCAGACAAGGAAGGACAACGACTGTCAAACCGGTGAGTTTGGGGGAGATGACGTAGAGGGAGACAAAACACCCAACTGTCTGTGTGATGCTGCGCAGACCCTACAAATATGCCACAAAGACAACAAAACAGAAATCATTAGGCAAATATTAGCATGTGTTCTTTACCACCTATCTTACTGTGTACTTGTTTTGAGACTAAAGTGCTGATTAAGGTAAGGATAATTTTTTCTAATTTACTTTTGGAATGAAAAATGTGACAAATTTCAAATGTTGCTGCTTTGCCAGAAAGTGGCATCTGATATTTTGCACATGGCAGCACAACGAAGACTCTGTGACAATAATATATTTCATTGCTCATCTTCACAGCCCCACAGATGGCAGGTAGCAATGTTCTATTAATGTTTTTTTTTTTTTTACACATAGAAATTTATTGTGTGGATATTCCCAATTGCATGGTATTAAGCTCCATCTGCAGAAAGTAATAGTCTTGCTTTTCTGGTTACCAGTCATGTGTACACTGTTTGTAAAGTTTTACACTGTGCGCACATGGCTACTCCATACCTGGAAGAATAATGACATTCTTTAGCTGCAAATTCAATTCAGATCATACCTGAGAGATGACCAATTTAAACGATGACTTGAACTCCTGAATGTCAGCAGTCAAACGATTCACCAGTTGCCCGGTCTTGTTGGCATCAAAGAAGGCCACATCTTGCCTGAGACAAAAAAAAAGAAGAAAAAAAAAAACAATCACGAAGTTAATGTTCGGCATTAGCATAAAGTTGACCATCACTGCTTTTTTCATACCCGTCCTTGCTGAAAAGCATATGTCACAGTGTATTCTTGCCAGTCCCAATGCTATAAAGTGTCCTGCTCGGGACATCTGCTCCAATGTGTTCTAACACTTAATGCAGTGTGCAGTGGCCACAAAATACACATCAGGGAAACATTTGGATTTTTTTTAAGTGGAGGTAATGTAGGAAAACTGGTATGCCAACACCAATATTCATAAGGTTTTCAAATTTCACCCAAATATTCAGACTGATTCCACCAAGCAAGGTGTTGGACTGAATGGAAACCATTCCTGCCATAAGACTGTTTATTGCCTCCCAGGGCAACAAGAGACAAATTCACTGACTCGGATCTGCACTTTAATTCATTCCATTCTACCCTTGCCAATGTGCATTCGGTCATTTTGTCCTTATCGTTGCATCATCCGTTTTTTACATTGGCATTTATTCTTTTTTTAGCCCATAGTCCCATAATATATTCTTGATATATGTGTAGTATTTTATTATACAGGATAACTATGATGTACCTTGTCAACTGCAGGAGCTGTGCAACTTCCCCTCAGGGATTAATGAAGTACCTACCTGCTTACCTACATATATTCCTCTAGGACTATTGAGAAATCTTTATGCACTGAAATGTGTATTTAAATAATGAGACAGATTTCTATCACAGCCGGCTACTTTGGCCAACAACAACATGGCAATACTTTATGAGCGTGACTTGTTTTCTTATGAATCTGTATTACAGGTATGTTGCATTAAACTCTCAGTAATAGGAGTGATTTGTGACATAGTCTCTTGCTCTTGCTCAAAACTGCAAAATATATACCTCAGTAAAGATGCAAAAAGGGTCTTCCTCATGTCTGCTGCCACTCTCTCCCCAACCTGTGACAACAGGATGATGTAGCCGCATGTCAACAGACCCTGCACCAAGGACGAGATCAAGTTTTAAACAATGATGACATTTATGCGTATGTGTGCACATTTTGGCAGCAGAAACTATGGCAATAGTTTGTGCATCTATGCAAGGGCATAGATTCTACACAAATTGTCTTTGTCAAGCAGTGAGATCCATATGCAATAACTGACATGGTTTTACACATTACAAGTAAGTGACTAAGTGACTATAAGTGACTTCCTGTTCTGTGGCCAGACACACTGTATCCATACTAACAGGGACAATGCAGGTAATGTATGTATTGTCTACTACTTTTGTTGGATTGCCAACTAGTAAAGTGCAAAGCTTGACATCTGATGCAACAGGCATCTGATCTGCTGTTGCAACTTTGGATGACGACTACAACAATCCTTTTAATTCTATCTCAATTGTTTATTTCTTTGAAGCAAATAAATTCATAACAATTTTTTCAGCTAACATAACTCTGTTACATAAGCTATAAAAAAGTACTACTTTCCTTGCCAGAGTCTATACATTTATAGATACACATCAGTGATGCACTTGTCATGACACTGGAAAAAGAAAAGATGTATAGCTTTACATGACCCGGCACAGTGTTAGACAAATAAATGAAATTCCTCAGAAATTAATTTATATTGGCATAAACCAATGTCCTGTAAACTTCATCCATCAGATAATGACTGACTAAAGTCTTGTTAAAGTAATTATGATGAGGCAATGTGGTAATGTGGTGCAACCGCTTGTCACACTGATAAGCACTTACTTGGATACCATACAGTCCCAGCAGCTTCAGCGCAGGGCCCCTTATCTCCCGGACATAATGCCCTGCATGCTCTCTCATGAAGCGTGCTACGACATTCACCAAGTCTCCCAGCATGAGGGGAATTTGAATATTCAGGATGGCAGCACCAAATGCAAGCTGAACACAAAGCAAATTAGATTTAATTGATGTCAGTGTCAGTGTCCCCAGCATATTCACACCCCAAATGGTCTCACAAGCGCTGACATTCCCTTTAAGTGATTAATGCTCACCACAACTGCGCCGATGAGAGCAAAGAGTTGAGGTTTGACAAATTCCCACAGGACGTGCCATTTGAACTCAGGCACAGTCTCTTTGACAACAAACTCAGCTGGGATGTTGTTGTTCACATCTGCCTCACAATAAGCCGTGCGGCCGAGCAGCTGTGCAGAGACAGTGAGGACCACCGGCCCCAGGATACACCTCACAGCCACTCCTGGGGGCCTGGAGCTCCGGGTGGTGGACTGGCGGACAGCTCTCTGAGCCAGGCTCCAGGTGCGACTGACAGCATTAGCAGGCTGTTGTGGGGACTTGCATGCTTTGGACACTGGCGTGGAGTACAACTTGGACCTAAAAGAGAATCGAAAGCAATAAAGCGAAATCATAAAAGCCTGACAAAACAACAAGAGCAATGACACTAAGAGCTAAGCAGGTACCAGTCAATTTTTCAGAGTCAGACCAGTAAAATAATATTGAAATATAATGTTGAAATAGCTGACTGACAGAAAATGCAGTGTATAACAATGTCATAATCGCTTGATATTAATATAACACAGTGTTACGGCTAGGGTTTGGTATCTAGTGGCTAGTAAAATAAACTGGCTCACGGTTGTCAGCGTTACTAATCTATCAGCACATACAGGTCAGCTGTTATTATGGTGATTAACATAGCTGTACGCTGGGTGCCGGCTACCGGCCACATTAGCCTACCGTGAAAGTTTCCATAAATCTGGTGTTATATTGCATCTGGTGTATAGTGACCGCACTGGCGCAGTGGTGCTTGCTCTACTACAAAGCAAGAGAAACATGTTGCGCTTAATTCATGGATAGCAGCTTCATTAACGCTAAGCTCCAGAGGATTCAAAGGGGCAACCTGCACGCTGCCATGTTGACTGTGACCCAGAGTGCATTTCTGTGGGGGCTACTGTATCAGCAACACGGTGCAATAATCTCAAATATGCAATTTAATGCTCAACAATTTTGAATTCGAATGAAATCGTGCAACACGTTTGTAAGAAGGCCCAAAAGAAAATATTTTTCTCTCCGAAAAAAAAAAGCTACACCAGCAACCGGAAGTGACGCCAGGAAAAGCCAAAGTGACGCTAACGATGTTTTGTTGACATTTGTTTGTGAAAGACAAAACAGTGGAGACACACACTGGTGGTTTATTTTTGGATTCCAAGTGACCTCGGGGTAGCTTGATTAGCTAAACAACAAGGCTAGTTTATCGTTAAAGGATGTATAGCTGTTGAACGGGCTCTATTTAAGAGTGCAGTCCAAGCGAGGCGAAGGCAGATCAAGACCCAGCGGATGGACCAAGTCGGGAACAAAACAAATCGCTGCACCCTTTGACTACACGAGTGGCTGAATCATTCACAGGCTAGCCAGCCACCAGACACTTGGTTTAGGTCGCTAGGTATATGCAAGTATATTCTACTATCTCACTCACTATATATCGCATTTATCTTAACTAATATCCAGTATTAGTCTACACAAGTTAGACAAGTTAGCGTTACAGTGGTACCGGCCGTTAAACTAGCCCGTTACCGTTAGCTAATGTTGACGCTAGCTACCTTTATTTGGTAACTTAAGTGGACCAACCGCTGAGTAATTAGCTAGCCGGAGTTGCGGGGGCTGTAGTCCTACATGTTCACAGGGATTTACCCCAACTGACTCGTTATTAGGGGGTGACTGGGAGAATGTGAAGCACAATGGCCAACTTTGAGGCTTACCAGGAGTACCAGAGAATTGAGGACTTTGAGGAGGACTCGCCACCAGGGGAGGAGGATTTGCTGGTGCATGTGCCAGAAGGCCTGAAAGGTAAACATATCAATTTACCTATAACTGCTTGGACTATAAATAAATTACTGCACAGGTATGCTTAGGTTCTGGTGATGTACCTAATACAGAAGATGGTATTTGAGCCAAAATGATGCAATTGAGTCAAATTTCATACAGGTTTTGCCAGAAGATATTCATGTTGTTTTGGTTCCTCATGCAACTATGTAATGCTGTCACACCCGTTTTGTTACAGATTCATGGCACCACATCAAGAACCTGGATAACTTCTTTACAAGGATATCCTTTTTGAACTTCAAGGGCAGTTAAATAAGAGATCTCCAATAATAAAGTTGCAGTTCATGTGTAGCTGGTTTCTTGTTATACCGATTCAGCAACTACATGTTACTGGGCCTTTGTCTTCTCTGGTGTTGTTCTGAGGTTGCTCTGTGCTTGCTGACATATAGACATCACGCTGCTTCTAGTTGCTCCTCAAGTGTGAAGTCACATTTGGTTTGGTTTGCACCAGTAATGTGTTTTCCTTAACTACACTGTCCACATCTATCATTTTCATCAAAAGAATGGCTTTGCTTGTATGATGTTGTCAGAGTTCTTCGAACTTATGTAAGTATTTTGCATTGAATTAGTAGTTCTGATGAGAAATAATCATCATAAGAAATCATCATAAGAAATAGGAATACGCTATTAACTAAGGGTGTCAGTATTTTAGCCTACACTTATGAGTAGGTTTCCTGTTGTCAGTAGGGTTAAGGCCCTAGTTATGTTCCTGGTAATATTTCAGCTTGTTGTGACAGTTAAGTGTGCCTCAGGCTTGAACATGAACAAACTCAGCCAAGAACATTTAAACAGCAGCTGCACTTAAGCCTCATGAGAAATACCTATTTTCCCCAAACAAAAAAACTGTCATTTTGTTCCAAATCATCATTATTAATTACTTGAATGGTTTCTAGAACACAAGGGATTTCACACACTCTGTTTTGTATGACTTTTTCTTATTAGATGAAGTCTCTTGTCCCAGCAGATGTGTTAGAGCAGTGCATTGCTTATTATCTGCCAAAAAAAATCATACGACTGGAATATGAGCCAGCATACACACCTGCAGTGTTACATTTAATTTCCCATTTGCCTGGTCATAATTTTTGGGGAAATACTCACATCTAGAGGTCTGGCCAACTGCTGGCTCATTCAGGACAGTGATGGCCCAATGTGTTGAGCTGGGATGATTTTTTTTTTGCTGGCTCCGGGCCAGTTGGACATCCTGATTATTGGATCCTGATGTAGTGTTTGTGTTATTCAGATCACAGTGTGTTCATTCACAGGGGGCTCTTCAGTAGTAAGTTTGAGAAAATCCGTCCACACCATGACCACAGCCCGTCAACGTATTTCTTGTCAACAGGTTATTGTGCATTGCAGATAAATCAACTGTGTTTTGATATACAGAGCAAATAACATGGTCTGTGCTTGATGAGTAGAATTGATCTGTGTCCCATAGTATAAAAAAGTCTGTTACAACTGGTATTATTATTATTATTTGGATTTGTTCAATCTGTTGTTAAACATAAAAAGCCTAATCTCAACTTTTTTTTTTTTTTTTATCTCCTCATAGTCAGTTTCTGTTTGTTGTCACATTCACAACGTTCCTGTTCAACTGTGTGGAATATGATGTCCTATTTGCCAATCGAGCAGTCAACCACACCGGGCCAGCTCACAACCCCCTTGACCGGAACAAGGTGACTCTGCCTGATGCCATTCTGCCAAGCCAGCAGTGCACTCAGAGGTAATCCTGTTTAATAGTTACATATTGGAGAGTTTATCAGTGTGAGACTGGACTAATGTGCAATTGTCTTTTTTTTGTCTGCCACAGTTTAGCTGGTTGGTAAAGCGGCAAAATATGTGGCAGTGAAAAAATAAAAACATCCATACAGCCACATAGGGCACTGTGTTATCATGCAGTGATAATATTAGAAACCCTTTAGAACATGCAGAACTTGGATCAGGCCTTTGGAGGCTTTTTTTTTTTGGCCTAATTGAGTCATAATCAAACATTCAAAACTTGATAATTGCTTATTGGGTTGTGTTGAATCTGGCTTTGGACTCCAAGATGCTGTCACATTCATAGGCGAGGATATAGAGCAGTGGCCTACTTTACCATACCCTGTGGGTCTCTTTCTTTAACCCAGAATTTGATGAAGTCAGCTCTCTTGTATTTAAAATTTCAGGCAAATGCTGTTTAAGTATTGCGCTTTAGTAACCACTGGAACTGTGAAGCACCGTTCAACTTCAGAAGACTATTTCACATTTTTGAGGGCATAATCCCATTTGATATCATAAATAGTCCAGCACCATTACTGATGGATGGATGCATGATTGGAGTGCTGTGAAGTTGTCATTTGACCTGGTTTGCTCCCAGTCTCACTAGATGCTATTCTAATACACATTAAAACTATGACAGTATGACTCCGATATTAGATTTTGGATTATATGTCACACTTATTAATACTTGTGTATAAGTAGTGTTATTGATCACACATTTGAAAAAAAAATCTGAATACCAAATGGGACAAACTGATTATACCAGGTAGTGAAAGGTAAATGTTGTTTAATGAAACTGTTTGATGAAATTGAAACACGTTTTTAAGTCTATTTGCTTCAAAGTGCAGGTGAAACCTGTTCTAGTCACGCATACATTGATAGGCTTAGGGTTTACATACGGCGCAAAGCTGATTGTAGCATGACAGTTTTGCAACCAGTTCTATGCTTCACTGCTGGTGCTTAAATTGGTGCTTATACTGTACACTGTTTATGCTGTTTTAAAGCACCTTAGATAGCTTGGCTGTTTATTTCAAAGAACCCCTGTAATCACTAGCCCCGAGTTGCAACATTCCTGCCATGAATGCTTACTTGGAGAAAGTTATTTGTGCACCATGCTCAGAGTGGCATTAGGAAATGGGGCAGATGTAATTGATAGCTTCTGCTTGGTAAAACTGGCCAACCGAGTCACTGACAATTTGGCTGGGCTAGCAAGCTGACAACCACATGACACCTCCCTAGCTGCCTACAAGGCACAGACACCCCTACTCCATCCATGTTTTTGCAAGATGTAGCCTAGCCCCTCCTTGTTTTTCTCCAGCTAGTCTAGTAGGCCTGTCATCGATTTGCTACTGATCCTCCTTCCCGTGACTGAATGGATGTCTGTATCAAAGCTGATGACGTACAACTTGTTGGCATTCTAACTTTGGAACAGCATGTGCCACAATTTGGAACCTATCCATCTTTCTCATACTACCCTTAACCCCTGTCTGAGTTACCTTTTCAATCCATATCATTTTCTTGTTTGTGTGTTTTTGGAGGCATTTAAGACATTATAAAGAAATAACTCAGGACGCCATCAGCAATCACACTAACACCTGCTACTGATTGTTCATGTGTACTAGTTCAAATTGGCTGTGTGTTTGTGTTTTGACCTGAGACACTCGCAAGCTTCCTTATTTGCAGAATGGAATAAATAGGTTGTCTGTCTAACCCATAACATGTAAACAGGAGCTCAGATGCATTACAGCATACAGTGAGAGCAACAGTTGCAAAATCATTCATCTGTTTATCATGTTCTCAGCGACATACTGCGTAAAGGATCAAGTTATGCAAAAACATAAATACCTATTTTATATGTTTGTTATTATAATTCTTAATGCCATGTGAGCCTTCTACTTCTCTTGCCTTTTTTTTTTTTAAAGCAATTTGTGAGATTATTTATGGCCTTCCTTGTGTTTTGTGTCCCTCCATTTCTTCTGTTTCTCTGCAGCATCCAAGAGAACAGCTGGATCATTTTCCTTCTCATCATGGCAGCCATCTTCTGGATCTATCGGCTTGTCAAAGTCTTCTGCAACGTTTTGAGCTATTGGGAGATCCGGCAATTTTACATCAAAGCACTGAAGATCAGGATGGTAAGACGTGTGCCACACCTGAAGGCCTGGTCCAAAACGTGCCAGAGCAATAGGTCATCCAGGACAATTTTGAAATAGTTTTCTTGAGCGAATTTCAGGAGATGAAATAATTAGACTACTCAAGATGATCTGATCTGTGTTACACATATGAGGTTTGATGTCATGTATTGTCTCTGCCTTAGTCATCTTTACTTATGCAATTTTGATCCTTCATCTAGGATGAATTGTGCAACTTCACATGGCAGGAAGTTCAGGACCGGCTCATTAGCCTGCAACGAGAACAGCAGATGTGCATCCACAAGAAAGAGCTGACAGAGCTCGACATCTATCACCGCATCCTGCGATTCAAGAATTACATGGTGGCCATGGTCAACAAATCTCTGCTACCAGTGCAGCTGCAGCTCCCCCTGCTGGGCAATGTGGTGTTCCTCACCCAGGGCTTGAAGTACAATTTTGAGCTGATCCTCTTCTGGGGGCCTGGCTCACTCTTCCAGAATAAGTGGAACCTGCACCCCAAGTACAAGCGGGCTGGAAACCGCCTCGAGCTTGCCCAGCAGCTTAGCAGGGTTATCTTGTTGATTGGGTTGGCAAATCTGCTGTTGTGTCCGTTCATCCTGGTGTGGCAGGTGCTCTATGCCTTCTTTAGTTACACAGAGATCATCCGAAGAGAGCCCGGAAGCTTGGGAGCAAGGCGCTGGTCCCTCTATGGTCGCCTATACCTGCGTCACTTCAATGAGCTCGACCATGAGCTGCATGGGCGTTTGGGTCGCGGCTACAAACCCACCTCCAAGTACATGAACTCCTTTACATCACCACTGCTGACTGTGCTGGCTAAGAATGTTGCCTTCTTCTCAGGCTCGGTGTTGGCTGTGCTCATTGCCTTGACCGTCTACGATGAGGACGTTCTGACAGTGCAGCACATTCTCACTGCTATCACTGTGCTGGGAGTCATTATCACTATCACAAGGTGAGGCCAGCAGCTGGAGAATGATACAGCAGCATTTCTAGTGCAGTCGGAACTCGTGTGGGGGTAGTTTTTATTCTGAGAGCCATATATGTGCCTTGACACATTTCAGAATCAGTGCCGCTGACAGTATGTCTTACACTTAAAGAAAGGATAATTTTTTAAATATTGTTGTTTAGGATATTCATATCATGATCTACAGACATCTGCCTGGCTGCTATGACTGAGTAATGTGCAGCAATTATAAAATGGTGGTGGGAGGATAGTTCTTTATGGACACCAAGCTTGGGCAGTATCCAAAATTTTGTATTGTGATATTGTCCAGTCAAAATATCACAATATTCACCATTATTGTCCCTGAGAGCAAATCACCCAAACAAACATCAACCCAGTATTTTAAAACAGTTCAATTGATTTTGCTGTATTTTAAGATATTCTAAAAACCTCTAAAGGAAATGGTTTATCTACTTTAACTGCACATTAATCAAAATTGTTGGATGCAATCAAAATTATCAGTCCATGCCATTACTGTTACTCTCTGCACCTGTTCAACTGTTGTATAGGTTATTGACCACTTGCTGTAATACCAAAAATTTAACAAATGTTTTTAATCAAAAAGAAGAGCTATAAAACAAAAATCTACATTGAATTAAATAAGCACTTGAATGCAGCAATTGCAAAAAATTGTAGAAAATAGCGCATATGGCCAGAAAAATCACATTATTTGATTGTATATCACCCCAAGCGTGATTCACTTTTCTGACATGTACAGATACAGTGATGTGATAGAAAAAAATCATGATGAAAATGATGTGTTTCCCACTCAATCCAAGGTCCTTCATACCAGATGAGCATATGGTGTGGTGTCCAGAGCAGCTGCTGCAGTATGTGCTGGCACACATTCACTACATGCCAGACCACTGGAGGGGCAATGCTAACAAGAGCGAGACCCGTGACGAAGTGGCACAGCTGTTCCAGTACAAAGCGGTGAGGAGGGCAGAGGCTCAGTGGACAGACACAACATTTGTCACACCCAAACTGAGATGAGGGATGAGCTTTGACTTTGATTGATGCACTTGTTCTTTTAGCACCTGGGCAGTGTTAAAATTTGGTTATAGAGGATACCGTTGAATTTATTGATGTGGTGTTTTTTGATGATTTATTATTTTTAGTAAATTACATGCAAAAGGAAGTACTTTTGGCAATTTAAAATTTGGTTCGTTAGTATTTTACAATGAATTACAAATGCTGTCTCTGTGCAAAACAGGTGTTTATTTTGGAGGAGTTGCTCAGTCCTATTGTCACACCATTCATCCTCATCTTCCTCCTGAGGAACAAGTCCCTGGAGATCATTGACTTCTTCAGGAACTTCACTGTTGAGGTGGTTGGAGTTGGGGATATCTGCTCTTTTGCTCAGATGGATATCCGCCGCCATGGAAACCCAATGGTAAGGCAGTCTACCTCTGTTACACAAGAATCCACTCTTATTTAACGGTTATATTTTGTGAGCCCAGCCATTCTTTAGTTTTCTGAGAAGGGAGACAGGCTGACCCTCAGCAAGCTGAGGTCTCAGTAAATGTGTCTCATGTGCATTGTTCTCTCTTGATATTCAGTGTTGTTTGGCTGAGTCATATGTTTCCTGTAATGTCTTTGCAGTGGATGTCGGAGGGCCAGACTGAGGCCTCCGTCTACCAGCAGGCTGAGAACGGCAAGACAGAATTGTCCCTCATGCACTTCACCATTAAGAACCCGCGCTGGCAGCCCCCCCAGGAAAGCTCGGTGTTCATCAGCCATCTGAAGGAGAAGGTGCACCAGGACGCTCAGGGAGGCCCCTCCACCCAGCTGCTGCTCTCTGAGGCTCCACTCTGCTCCTCACTGCTGTCCAATGAGTCTGCCTCTGCGGTAAGAAGCCCTGAGGACCATGTCAGTCACACCAGCACCATACAGCAGGGGGCTACAAAATATTTTTTATTATTGTTTTAGATTCTTGAAAGAATATTTATTTTTATTAGGTATATTATTATTATTATGGGGGAAAAAAAATCCACATCTACCAGAAAAAAACACCTTTCTCTTCAGCTAGCTTTCTTTCCCATTATTTTTATTGTTCCTTAGCAAATGTGAAAAAGTCTAGGTGAACCTAGTGTAAGCCATGCTACTCAGAATTAGGTGCAAAATGTAGTAAGTTGCATGTTCAGATGTACATATGACCAAACAACAGCACGGAGGTTCATGGGTTTGTTGATACATGCCAGTTACACCATTGTTACCATTACAGCTGCTGCAAATCTCGAGCTCTGAAAAAACCCACATCAGTCTGTCCATTTTGGTCTGTTCTGGGGTAAATCACCCTCCCCTTGCTCCCCAACACACACATAGCCAGGCTGATGCCAGCTTTGTGGAGCAATGAGTCTTGTGTTGGAAGGCCAACACCCACACACATTTCAAGCTGTCGAAGGCCCAAATTGTTCACTCAGTCTGGAATAACATTATCATAGCAAACCTACTGGATGTATTCATTTTTGAAACTGAGGCTCAGACACAAACTAATCCATGGGAGCCTCTACTATTCTTGTCATGAAATACACTTTTTTCTTTACCTTGGTTTTCAACCAATGGCTGACAACTAAAACTGGCTCATTAGAAAATACACGGGTACACTCTGTTTACTGACTTTGTACAGACAATGCCATCTAGTGGTCGAAACTGCATACTGCACCTTTTTCAACAAGGTGGAGCCCAATATATTGAGAGATCTAGAGCTAGTGCACTTACTTGGCTCAACTAAAATACTATCAGAAGTTTAGTTAATTCAGTTTTGGTGAAACATTGTATTTATATTTGCTTAATGACTTTGTACTGATGTGTGTTGTTGTGTCCAGCCTGACAATGTATTGGCCAGCGTCCTGGCCCACCCCATTCTCACTGCGTCTGGACTGCCAGGGCGAGACCGTCGCTTCATCCCACCAAGCACGGCTGCGTCCGCCGCTGCCAGCGTCTTGGCCTCTCTGTCCACCTCTCAGCTCCCGCACACAGGCCGCAGCCGGTCACATGGTCTCATGCCCTCCTCCATCCCCCCTGAGAGCACCATGTACCGCAGCGACCGCACCATCATTGACAGGTACTCAAGCTTTGCATTCTCTTCTGGCCTAATTGCAGTATCACATGAATATGGCCTGTTGATTACATACTGCACCTGGATTTGTTTTTACTTTAACTATTGAACAAATCCCTAAGCTGTTTCAGTTTTGTTTGACATCTTTTTTTCTCAGTATGTCCAACAGTGATGCTCGGATCCGGAGCAACGCACTGCTCTCAGAATTCGCCTCAGCAGAGATGAGCCTCCATGCCATTTACATGCATGAGGTAAATTAATAGGGAACCACTGTTATATCTCTCTCTATTTTTCTGTAGTGTGCCTGGAGGTTTTAGTTTTCGTTGTAGAGCACTTTGTCCTGCTGTGCTCTGATAGCTGCCTGTCTCTGCAGGTGCACCAGCAGAGCTCCCAGCCCCAGAGAACTTCAGAGCAGTGGCAGAACCCAGTGCCAATGAGAGATCTACACACAAACACTGGTAAATCAGAATGCTCATTTGGAAGACCATTCCAGTCTGTGTGTGAGAAAATTAGTCACAAGCACTTCTTTTTGTGGGGGTTGAATGAGGGTGAAAGGCCTTTAAATGTCACAGATCTAAACAAATAGAACAAATCTCAAAGATGAACTGACTCTCTGGTTGTGTTCTAGACTACATGTTACATCAAGTACTAGTACAGTTTTGGGGTACTGGAACTTTAATATTTATATTTCCATCTTCATTTATTTTACATTTATCTGATGCTTGCAATTTTTAGTTACTTAGATGCACCTTTGATAACTCATGACTCAATCAGGAGCCATGAAAAAAACAATTAACAGAAAACATTTGTGATGTCCCTTCCACCCTCACAGATGAAACAGCCCTTTCTAAAAAAAAAAAAAAAGAAAGAGAGAAAGAAAGAAAACTTCCAGCAGTTATTGCTTGCTTACATGAAATGACACAGTACCTGGTTACTTGAGTAACCAAACAAACAGAGAGTAACTGAGTTACAAATAGAATAATCTGAGCATGTGAACACACGGCCTTGCAACTGATGAGTCAGCAGGAAATATTGCACAAGGAAAAGTTGTGTGTTTCCAATCAGTTTCACAGCTGCCAGCTGAGCAGTGGCAGCTTATTCATTTTTCCTACCCAGGCATGGAAAGCATGGAAAGAATGGATTTTTTTCCGGGTTACAGGTCTTTAAAAGAATCAAAACATGCACTGTAAATCTATTCCAATACACAATCTCATACAGCAATATCTTTATTTATTTTAGGGAATAGAAGACATATTTAGGTTATTTTAATGAAAATTTTAATTTAGCAAAAGCTTTACAAATTTTGTATCAGTCAGATATTAAGTCTGCAGTGTCTGAAGTCTGGACAAATGGAATTTCAGAATGGGAAAATGTTTATGTTTGTTGTGTTCACTGGACATTGCATTTGTATTCTTCCTCCAATCAGGTTTCCAGGCACATAGCAGCCTTACTGCCATACCGACCCCTCTCCACCTGGGAGGCTGGAAAGAGGAAGAGGAGGAGGAAGAAGAAGAACAGGAGATTAACAGTGGATCTACTCAGAACCAGGGCACCGGGAGTGGTTGTTGAAGTGCCTTATGTCATAGGGTATGTGCTCTCCCCTTAACTGTATAAGATGGCACTTTCCATTGTCCACGAAATGTTTTCTGATTCTATATTCTGTGGCATGACTTGTCTCTAGATATGAATCCTACCAAGTATGCATAACTACGGTAAAATTTTCTTCTCTTTTTTTTTATAGTGTTTACACTTTATTTTCTTCAACGAACATTGTGGCCTTAGATGATCTTCATGGAGAAAATTTAGCTTGGACCTTTTAAACCACCAGTCAGCATTTGTAGAGGAGCTCATTGAATAACCACTGTCTCTGCACCTACATGCTTCTTCCTGTCACATCAGGCGGACTATGGCATCAGGGAAACCATAAGTCTTCCGTCCCTTTCACCATCATTTTGTCATAAACTTCTGTTCGAAAATTACTAAAAGTGTGTGAGAGCGTGCAAATAGGATCACTGTGTGACGGTAGATGGGGACAGTTTTGTTGTGGAACGCAAAAGGCTTATCACATCTCTTCTGCTGTGCCTGTGTATGCACAATTTTAAGTTTTATTTGTACATCTGGGGGGTTTACAGTGAGGGTCTAATTTAACTTTTACCACAGAATGGTGTCTTTATCTGTGTTATCAAGACTGCAAGCTGTATCATAGCTGCCTGACCAAGTTTGACTATTAAGTTAATTTTGATTATTAAGTTGAATTAAATTTTTTACATTGTTCTATTTGGCCCTTGTCATATGTAAATACACTTTTGTGTCTTACTTATCTATGAATAATCCACATTTTTTGTACTACCAGATCTAATGCTTGAGTCACCATGAAGACACCATGTATACCTGGCAAAATCTCTGTCATGCTAGATGAAACATGTCTTTAAACTGGACATACAAATGCTTTGAATGCTTCTTCCTGTTTTTAGTGGCCTGAAATTTGCTCAGTATTAATATCTCTGCTAGTGCTATCTCATCATGTTTATTTTCTTGCCTCTAAAACAGGATTGAAAGCATGAGCTCCGATTATCTTTGGTATTAAAATTCCAATGTAGATAAAAGATGTCTTAAAATTTGGTCACAAAGTCAAAGTGAAACACACCCAAGGATTTAAATCTTACTAATCCATATTACCTCAAGGGTTTTCTGGGAAAATTGGTTTCTATATATAGCCTATGCTCTGTCAGTGTATTTGCCTTTGTGTCTATACATACATATGGGGTTTGGCGGCCTATCTTGGCACAATCGAGATGCATCTTTTATCTTCATTAGGGCTTTAACGCCAGCTCTAGATGGAACACATTTTATTTTCTGTGCGTACTCCAGAAGCATGCGGCTCACCTAGTAGTGCTTAAGCACATGTAAGAAGTCAAGTATTTATCTCCTCCCAGAAATAATGGCAAGGAATCATTTCCTGAGAACAAAACAGGGTGGTATTTTATTTACGGATCTGTGTTGTGCACATGACTTTGTTTGTGCTGCTAGAATTTGTGCCCTTTTCCTCAAATGCACACGTAAAAATGGATCTTCATCGTAAGGGCTGATTGTAACGCATGCACTGTCGTATCTGCAGCAATTGAAGATTTAGGTTTGAGTTGGGGTTTTTTTTGTTTGTTTGTTTGTTTGTTTTTTTTAAAGCAACTCCTCTCAGTGTTTGCTTTATGCTTTCCAAGAAAGAGTGTGAAGGAAAAAAAAAAATGCTCTCCACATTTAGAATCATTTGTCACATTTAGATTTATATATTGTCCCCTTTGGCTCAGAGTTGAATTATAGATATCTTTATTATTTATTTTAGGGAAAAAAGAAAAAAAAAGAAAACTTCTATTTAGATTATTTTGATGAAAATTTTATTTAGCAAAAGTTTTGCAAATTATGTATCAGTCACATTTGTGGAAAGTTTTGAAATGTGCCCCCCTCTTTAAAAGTAGCTACAGAAAAAAAAAGGTTTTACCTCAGAATCGTTGATTTATAGAAAATAAAATAATGAATGCGCAATATTTAGGGTAAGTTACAAAAAACTAGCTGATGAATTGTAATGGTTTCAGAGACAAAATGCCCAGCTGCATGATACTGAATGTGATGTACACTTGAAAACAAAGTGGCATATGTACTTGTGAGTATTCACATCTGCTTATCAATGCGATACGCAACAAATCGCTCGACCCATTTTTATTGCATTCTAGATCACAGTAACTCCACTACTGTAAGACGTCTGAGGGCAGAGGGATGTCTCTGCCCTACCATGTGTTTTTAAAACTATTCCTCTTTTTTTGGTGTGTCTGTGTGTGTTGAAGGGATGAGTTTTACCACCTGTGTTATTATGCTAACATGAACTCAGAATTTTGCACTGACAAAAAAATATATATACTTTTTTAAATGTAGATATACTTGCATCAGCTACATTATAGATAGGGCAGGTCTCAAAGGGACATTGAGTCAGTCTCCATCCTGAATGACCTCTCTCACTGTTTGTGTAGGAGTAGCATCATCATGCGTAGTATTGTCATTGTCCACAACAGAACGTCTGGAAGCACTGTGGCCAATCACGTTAGGTCATTCTTACCTCTGGTCAGTAAAAGCTTGCCCCGTAGGGGGTGATGTCTCTGTGTTTGTATCTCACCTTAGACACAAACATGCTTACATGAGTGTTGTAATTGCTATCCATGTGTTGTAAACTTCATTTCGCAAGTGCAGTGAATTTCTGTTGTAGAGACATCAGAGTTGATTTCTTTTGCTAGTCTCCATATTTACAGCTCACTGTTGTGTCTTTGTCATTTTATTTTAAGCAGTGCCTTAGGATTAAGGATTAACATTAGTTCTTGATAGAAACCATTTCAAATAAACCATAAGATTCTCTGTCATAGGTTTAGCAGCACGTATGTACAGTATTTATATTTATTTTGGCAAGTCATTGTGTATAGCATCAAGTATACAGTGGAACTGTACTCTGATATTGTGGATGTGGCTTGTAGGATCAGTTGCAAACAGACCGATTTGGACATCTTGCATCATTTTGCATCTGACAGCAGAATTAATCCTGTGTCTAAGTTTGCACTGTCCATCTTCAGTCTGAAAGAAGCAGGAGTATGATCTGATCTGTACCTCTCATCATACCACAGCTTCTTTATCCACTACACACCAGTCTAAGACTCAGATTGGCTGGAACAAGGTGCTAAGTTTTCATCCTCAAGTGTTGAATAGGTTTTAAGACATGTTTTATTTTGTTACACAATTTTGACTTTGTTTTGTTTGTGTAAATTAAGAAACACTCGCTGAAAATGAAACATGCCAAAAGAACTTGTTTTCAGCACAGCTTTACGATACATATTTTGTTTTCTGTAAGTGAATAGAGAAGCAAATAAATATTATTTTGAGTGTATTTAATCATTGAAGTGTGGCTGAACATGTGATGTCGATTTGAAATAAAATATATTTTAATTCGCTCTCCTCCTTTTTGAGTTCCTATGGTCACTTTGTAATGTCAGCTTGGTTTACAGAAAAGGCTTTGTTAGTTAGTAAATTTCTGTTGTTTGAATAAAAGATGTCGGGTCATATTGCCCATTCAGTTGCGCAATTGTTATTTTCATCATTATGTGATGGCAGATAGGAAAATAATGATTACCATGAAATAAAATCAGCTTTTTAGTTCTCCCATTTCCATTAAATGACCCACCGTGAAATATGCACTCTGTTTACCAGTGGAATTTTTTTATGCAAACGTGAGGTTGGCCAACCACCCAAAGAGAGTTGCGCAATCTTGTTGCAGCCATCAGAGAAAAATTTCCAAACTTAGGCAATTTCTGTCAGCCATCCAACTCTTTCACCTTACAGACTAATGATTCTGACTCAGTGAAAAGTCAGTATTGTCTCCATCTTACATTAGTGAGTAAATCAAACTTGAGTCCTATATCCTGCCCAGAAGAAAAACAACTACACAAGCCGACTTTAAGCATGTTTGCATTGGTCTGTGGGAATAGCCACTAGATCCTCATTTACTGACTTGCTGATGGCTCCACTGTGTTTGATCACCTCTTCATTTGCTTTATGCATCTTGCCTTGCTTCATTATTTGTCTTACTTTCTCGGCTTTTTTCTTGTTTGTTTTGACAGCAGGAACTATAAAAAAGTACCTCATAATCAACAGCAACAATAGTAATAATATACCAGAAATCTTATTCTAAAAATTTCTACTGTACTTTTCTTTTTCCAAATTCCTGTTCAGCTGGCATGGTTGTCCCTGCTGCCTCTGTGTGAAGCTACCAAAGGGGCTGTCAGGGCTGCCTGCTGCTGCCTGCTGTAAACCCAGAGATCCTCACACAGAGCCTCTGTCAGGCAGAGCTTCATCTCAGACTCTTGGCTTTGAAATGTCTTGCCTGATGAGATGAGGATCACCTAATCTCTCTGTATTCAAACTCTCTCCAACAAATCCCTTTCTTACATTTTACTTTCTTTTCTCATAATGTTGCAGACTTGCCTACATGACGTCTTTCAGTCCATGCTGTCTTTGTATTTGGTTGCCAATTTAGAAATAGTCATATAATATGAATGAAACACTCTTTGTTTTGTATTTTCTGACAAAAGTTTACATCACTAGTTTGTTTGCATATAAAATAATGCAATGATTGTATGACAAGCTTTGCTTTCAGAAGATTTGTTTAATACAAATCATGTACAATACATGAAAATATCCTGTATACATTCAGGATATTTGCAGACACAAGCTTACAATGTTCAGTTATGGCAGATACAAATCAGATTTGAAGCTGCGTGCAGTTTAGAGAGTAAATGGAGTTGATTCCTCAAAACACAAAGATGCAATTTAATTTGAATGTTTGGAGCAAATGTGTAGAAATGTTCACAAGAATGAAACTAAAAATGCTGATTATTAATTTTTCCATCTATTTCAATGTTATGTTCAATTTGACCGATTAAGGATCCACTTCCTATATGACCTAGTTTTTTAGGACATCTCCAGCGATGACACACTGTTGGACCTAAGAGTCGACAAATGAGACATGCATGTGGCCCAAACTGGTGAGACGTGCTTCTTCTTGTCCTGGTCCCTCCCTGTTGATAGTGGAGACAGAGAAACACAGAATCAAAAACTGCAATGAATGAAGAAAGATTCAAAGTTCAAATTCAGATAGACCATGCTGATACTGTTTAGATATGATTCACAAACAAAAGATAAAAAAGATTTTTATCTTGCCAAATCTACAATAAAATATAGCATTAAATGTAGGAATGTACATTTACAGTGTGAGGAATTATTTCAACAGGTGGTAATGTGTTTACCTGCAGGGCTTCCTCTGTGGCCATGTCACATGTGATTTCAAAGGCTCTGATGTCACTGGGCTCTTGCACTGGGTAGGCAACCTTTACGTTGCACAGCATCAGTTCCTGAAAACAGAAGGGTTTATTTGTTGCATGAGAGACCACATACAGGAAAAAAAAAGACTTACAAAAGTTGTTCTATACAGTTATACCAAGTAACAGAGGATAACAACGGGATGGAATGGTATTTATCAGACTTCTGTAAATAGTTGAGACATAATGCATTTACTTACCCCATTTTCCTTCAGAGGGCATGGGCTGCCTTGTTCCTGTGTGGAGTTACACTCCGTCTCTTGTGCAGGAAATGTCAGACTCCTGACTGACAGTGCAGACTGGTCGACCTCCTCAGGGGGCAACTAAATCAAAAATGAAAATAGTCAGGAAGGAGAATTCAGTGTTACAACAGACATAATTATCCACTT
>OMLB01026197.1:1931-18125 GCA_900302555.1 Myripristis jacobus
GGAAAAGGGGGGTGGTGGTGGGGGGGGTTGCTCTCTGATGCAGGGCAGCAGGCCGGCAGTGTTCCCCCCTCCTTCCCGGCCTGCCTCCCACCCACCAGCCTCCCACCGCCCCCTGGGGTACACACATGGTCTGCGAAACAGCGCAATCCCCTTCCCCCCGCAGAAGTGTGCCTTGGGTTGGGGGCCGGCATAAATCCCAGATTGATCTAAATCCACACCCAGTTATTATTTAAGTAGGATTTTGGCCCCATTCTCCCTTGTCCACTGGTGTCTATCCCATCACCCCTCCTCTTTACTTTCACCAGTGCAAGCCGAGGGGAGCGGTGCCAGATGCATCAGATATGTAATATGTAGGCGACAGTACATACAGCAACATATGCCAGCTGCTTTTCAGTGCTAGACTCAAGCGACATAGGTCTCTTTGATGTAAGTAAACACTAAACTTTTGGTAAAGCAATGCAAACAAAAGATGCAGAGGAAAATGCAGCAAAAGCAACTGCTAGCCTCAAAAAATAACAAGGAAGCCTAGGGAATAAAATATGAGGAGAGCATGGTAGCTTTGAACATATGCCATGATATTGCTTAAAAAATAAAATGAATCAATTTTCATAATCTGTATTGGCTTGGGAAAAAAACCCATATCATTCCACCACTATAAGACAGACGTGTGAATGAAAAAAAACAAAACAAAACACAAACTCAACAAGGACAAATTCATTATGTAAATGTAATGTAAATATATGTCAAGTATCCAGATTTGCATTAGCATACTTACTCAGCAGACAGAGGGCTACGGCAACGGCGACAGCGTGAAGCCACCGGCTCTCCAATCCCATGGCCGTCCTCACACTCCTTCACACATCTCCCAACCTGAAATAAAGCATCACACATGCCTTTGAGTCTGCAGCACATTACCACAACCATTCACACAGCCCTGCTGCACGGGGACTTTTCCCACATCCCGACTCAGACACATCTAATCCTTCAAGTTAACATCAAGTCATAATCTGGCAACCGCAAGACATCCCAGATGCTTCGCGGTTAATAAATAACTGTATTTTTGGAATATTCTTCATCCCAAATTTTAATCTATATTTTGGAAAATTGCATGTCTGCTCTGTGGATTAAGGCAAATAAGACATTCCAACAAGTGCTGGGTTGAGACAGAAGGAGTATGGGGGTTATTAGAGTGTGCAAGCTATCGAGGTGCGCCTGTGTAAGAGAGTGTATTTTTGTATGTATGTGTGTGTGTCTGATGGCCATCCAACAGACCTGTAGGAGGCTCTAAGTGTATGGAACAGATTAGCCTGATGCATGCGATTGGTCCAGCTCATCCAACAGGTCTTGTCTCAAGCTAAATAGGCCAACAGCAACAGACAGGTGACATATGCAAACGAAAGGTCTATCTCCTTGTCTCCAGATGTTATTTCTTACCCGTGCTGACATTCATCTTACTAAAATTAACTACCACCAGACGACTTGGGTCAAATGAACTGACATGAGGACTCACGGCACACATCGCACGCAGCAACCTGACAGTAAAATATGCAAAAGGCTCATGCGAGCCCACAAGCAAGATTCAGTTATTTTCATCACAAAATTAACTTCCAAACAAGACTCCACTTGCACAAAATGTGGCCCTGTTGTGGGACCAGGCTGCAGCCCTGCGATGCTGAACTCGTGAGGCCCTAAGCTCAAATTGGATTGGACGTTTAAGTTAGTGCCCTTTAAACATAATGGAATGACCCGCCCCCCTTTTAACTCACTGCATTCAGCACCCCTAATACCAGCTGATTACTTTAAGTTAATTAAACTCATATAAGAAGGAGGCTATTATTAGAGAGGGGGTAGGTGTTGTGATATTAGTTGCTGATAAAGCCCCTGATGCGCCACAGAAGCGCAGGATAACCGAATCATGTGACACACACATTTAGTCCCTTATGCTGGCACTTCAGTAAACAAACATCCCAGAATAGAACGGGAGAAAGACTAATTTATCTCCTGCACTAGACCGATACGCATGTACAGGACAGCGGTCAGTGGTAATGACCTTTCTGTTGAACTGCGCTTCTCTGAAGCAAGCACAAAATTCTTCACAAGTGAGACAAAAATAAACACCAAAATGAGGTTACAGCAAAGAAAAGGGGCAGGGACAAAAAAAAAAAAAAAGACTTCAACTGGAATGTGGAATAATAACTCTAGTTGGGGTAAAGGGTGATGGGGAGGGGAGGGTGGTGAGGCACAAACAATAGTCATGCACTTGTTGGTAGTTTATGGGTGGCAGAATATTTTAACTGTTATGTCTGCAAACAGGAAATAATTGCTCCCACTGAGCAAGCATTATTCGCTCTGTAGGGGTATGGCAAAAGAGGTTGATTATAATGGATACAAAACCAAACACAACTGATAACTGGTGTTCATATTTTTGGTTTAAATGCCTGTGTGTCACCTCTGTGCGAAAATTATGCTGGAAGTGATTGCAGCGCCACTGCATCATCTTGGCTACCGTCTTCACAGTCACCGAACTACATGACAGCCAGAGTAATGAGCAAATCCGGTTCCTTATCTCAAATTTCAACTGCTGTCTAGATCTTGAGTAACTTTTGACGAGCTCAAGACATCACACGCCTTGTCTTTGCTCTTGTCTGCTCCGCTGCACCACTGTGCTCCCACACCACCAGAATATATGACAGGCTTAAGGGAACAGACAGGGCTGTGCCCGCGGAGAGCAGATTTATTACAGTGGAAGCCTGGAGGGGGCTTTATCTACAGGTGCAGGGGAAGACAGAAGGCAACCAGGTTATTTCCTCAGGCTGCAGAGCAAGACAAGAGGCCATTTAATTGACATGTAAACAGAGGAGGCCTCAAGAAAGAGCCTAGGCATTTAAGTCGCAACATGGATCCCATGGTGGGTTGACAAAGCAGGTAACAGCAGCAAATGTTGCCTACCTGTGTGAGATGTGGATATAGTGTCTGCAAAGCTACAAGTAAGCAATTCACTCGTTTTCATCTGATAATTAACTTACAGAAGAGACACTGAGGGGTTTGGTATACAACGAACAAACCTGTGGATTAGAGCGTCTTTTCAACAGTAGAGGACATGCATCTTAAGCACTTGCAGTGAGAAGGGCTTTGCCGATGCGCTGATCTTCTCACAAGGCTATCTGAGGGAAAGTGGACATCAACAGCCGTGTCCGAGCCACGAATAAACATTACGAGGACCAATGACAGCAATCCCCTGCTGAATACATCATACCACAAATATTTGATTCCAGTTGAGTCTGTGGCACACAAATGACTCTGAAGTCACAAAAACAACTTTGAGAATTTGGGTGGTTTTGAACATTGTAACGGGATTGTTGGGATTCCAGGCTATAATACAGACAATCAGAGCCATTTTGCTGCCAAAATTTTAATGATTGGAGATATTTTGACATTTGAGTGCCTGCATCAAATGGCGGCATCACACAAAGGCTGGCCCTCTAACACCTATAACATCTGCACAAAATACCCAAAAGCCCAAGATAAATCAAGAATGAAGCCTTCGTATCACAGATTTATGAGCTCAAGGGCTTGTACAGGAAAAAAAAAAATGGGGAAAAAATTGCACTGAATTTGCATGCTGTGCTTCTGCCTCAGCAGAGGACATTCATCCGGATAATCTATGTGCATGTGGACACCTTTTACTGGTCAAATGTCACACTGGATCTCAGTGACACAAATTGCTTTGGACCTAGGCATGACTTAGCCTTCTGGACGGTACACTTGTAACACCCAGTCTAATCCTGCCCTGCTGCTCCAAGTGTTAATAGTGTAATTGAATTAGAAATCAAATTGGGGAGCGCCATCAAGGGCATTCTGTCATCTGGCGGTGCCTGTGGTGACGATTCATGACGCCTCCGACTGTGGATGTGGCCGCTGCCTCAAATAACCCACTAACAATCACTGATGAGTTTGGCTGCTGTAACACCCCACTGGTGGAAGGCAGTCATTATAGACAGTATAATCTATCAAAACTTTTATGTCTTCAACACAACAGTAATAACTTGTCAATCATCTAACTAAACACCCCAGATTATTCTGCTTACTGGGATGCTAAGTCTGTTGGTGGAATTACAGTTAACATGGCTGGTATAATCGCTGTAAAGCTAGCTGGATATGTCATCCAGATTTTACTGATGACAGCTGCCACAAGACTTTGCACCAGTAAGATGTAACTGACTAAGGTAGCATGCATGCAAATTTATGGCAACCTCAAGGGAATCCATGATTCTGTGCCAATGAATCTTCTCAGACAATCAGTGAGAAAGTATTTCCAGAATTACAGTCGGCATGAATGGGATAAATTGTCCAAACACTGACATGTAGCCGTCGCAAGTGTTTTTACTTGTGGTGCATGCGAGTGGGGGTTGATTCCTACCGTGCTAACCGATAAGAGCATCGTGCTAATTCCATTTACTGTTTTGAGTCAGTTTACAGTCTTCCCAAGTGTTGAGCAAAGGGTTGTATTCTAGCTCTTTGTACCACCAACTATAGCTACATATTATGATACAAAAGCTAGCATGACCTGCAGTGTATCACAATACATATTGATTCAGGACATCCTGGCCAATATCAAGTACTCGTTAGCAGTAACAGCTTGTGAGCCTGCCCGTCCATATGCATCTGTTCCATAAACAGCACTAAGGGCAAAAGGATTTGCAATGTTAGAATATACAAGCAGGCATAAAATGATGGCTGTAAATGTTCTAGATGCAGTTTGTAATTGATCACAATGTACAGAAGTTAAAAAGAATAGGCAATCACTGAAATATTCTTATGAATCTCCATCTACAGGCAGACCTGAATGTTCTGCTGAAAAGTATGTGCTCACATGGAGTTCAGGACAAAAGTAAACATCTGACTGTTTGTGAGTGTGTGAGAGTGTGTTATCCTTCAGCACCTAAGCAGGGCTATCAGTGATGTTTGTGACAGAGACATGCCTGATAAGCAGCAGCATTACTTTCTTAGTAATCCCCGTTAATCCCAACAAAGCCCAGTGCTAACCAGCCTTGGTGTTACCCAAGCACTGACTATCACGGGTACAAAGAGGAATCTCATATCATCATTATTATTAATAATATTAATAAACCTTTCTTAACCTTTCAGAATTTTTAAAGTGTGACCTGGCCAAGAGGCATCAGCACACAGATGAAACAAAGGCTACTGACACACCACACAAACTAAACGAGGGGGGAAAAAAATCAAAGTTTAAAACAGATTTACCATATGAGAGTCAGCCACGTCACACCTGCCATGTCACACCTGTGAATAGAGTCTGCTTCTAATTCCTTTATAAGGTTTTTCAATAACCCAGAGGAACAAAGTCCTTAAGTTTCAGTTTATTCCGGAGTATAATCGAGTTAAAAGGGGCACAGAATCTAAAAGCTCTCTTACTAAATGGGATTGGATCAGACATTTGATCATACAAATTGCTGACATAAACGGTAAATAAGAGGAGTCCCAGCACTAAGCCCTGGGGAACAACCTTTAATTATACTGGGACATATCTGTCACGCAACCACAAGGACATCAATTCAGCCCATTTATGTGGGCCACACTAATAAATAGAGGAAATGCATGCAAACCACCAGCCAAACCTTGGCTGGTTAGGCAACCCTACTCAGCAAAGTAATCAATTCATAGATTTTTTTCTGCCTTTACAAACAGAGTAGGCATTCCAGCCAGATTTAGCATCTGTATTGACATTTAATTTAACAATAGGAAATGAGCTGGGCAGACAGTGATGACAGCACGGGCAATGACTAAGAGCTAAGCCGCAGTCTCGTGAGGGGGGGCAGCTTGTATGGATTGGCATAGTGATGGGTGGTAACACTATGCATGGTGCTACTGGGTGTAACACTGACTAATCTGCAAAGAATGGATTTTTTTGTTGCTCACTCACAAGTACAAACTGGGACGATATTTAATTTAATTTGCAAAGTAGCCATAATTCATCTGTACAGCAATGCACTTTCAAACTAGTTGAGCACTGAATAAACTCTTGCACTCAAGTAAATTTATTTAAGGTCCTATAGTTTTCTTTTTTTCATGGAAGTGACTTGGTATAGCTCTGGTAGAAGCCTCAGAGCAGTTGAGACTCCCAAGTGTCCAGTTCCTGACTTTATCCTTTAAAGTGTGGGGCTTTTAAAGTGGTCTGGGAGATAAAGCCACTGACAAGATTGCACTGAGATGAACTGATGAACTGAGGGTCTCAAGATAAAGGCAGGTAACCACAGAGCCTACTGTTAAAGCACCACATGGGTCTAAACTCTGAGATGAACCCAAGCAACCATCCCGGGTCCTTGGCCAAAGATAAGGTAATGATAGATGATGATAGAAGCTAAAGAACAGTGTCAAAGTTGTCATGTCTTCTCGACTGGGCCAGCTGTCCAGACTGAGGCTGGGTCAGCACCACAGACAGACGTCCACTGGAACATACAGTAGTGCCATGTGTGGTTCACGGCACACACTAAGGACTTTACTGAGCACTTTCTCTAATCTCCTTGAGCTAAATGTGTATAAAATCCTGGAAAGAAGCCAAAACTTTAACTGTAGGCGCTTTTTTGTCAGAATCAGAATCCCAAACAAACGATTTAAATCTACATTCTCAATTGTTTTGTCTCATTTCAGTGTTTGCATCTCTGTACACTGACACCACAGTGAGACACAGTTCCTGGAAAGAGCTGGTCTAAGAGCTTCCACCTAACATAGACAACTGCACTCTATTCTAATCCCGACGAACACGACAATGGTCGATCACTCCATGATTCATTTGTTTCTCAATCTCAAAAGGTTTCTTTACAGGGGCGCAGTTGTTACAATTGGCCTTATAGTTCGATTCTCTTTTGTACCAGAGTTCAATGTTTCCTGTCTTATCCAATGTGTTACATAGTTCAGGACAGCTCGACCGCTAAGCAGAAAACAGATAAAGCAGGAGCCAGATGTCCTTTCTCTATCTTTTTAGTTAGGTCTGTTGCATTAGATACACGCCCAGTCAACATACACACACTAGCATCATACATTTTAGAAACAAGGCATGGACAGTGGTTGGCCTGTCCATGTCCAGGTAACTGGCCAATTATTCTCGGTTGCGTTTAAGTCCAACCTATGTACGGGGCAGGCCCAGCCCAAGAAGATAAATGTGCATCATTTCCTGATATCGGGGCTCATTCTGATAGAGGTCCGGCGGGAGCTCTGTCACTCTGAGACCAGCGCTGACTTGCTTTATATGTGACCATAATAAATATTGCACCAGAAAATAGAAGGCTGACTCTGGTCTGTTTTTGGGCTTTCAACAAAAGAACCGAGAGCTAACACAGTGAGTCAAGAAAGTGGCAGTTCAAGCAGCGTGAGCAAGGCTCTCTAATAAACGACATAATAGGATGCGGAGAAAGTGAATTAGCATCTGACGTGATGTTTTCCAACCTGCTTCATAAAGCTTGGAGGAACCTGCTTAGCATGAGCATCGAGCACTGACATGACCCTCCAGAGGAGAAACATGATGCCAGAAAACTCACACCACTCCGTTAAGAGACGCACTGACACCGAGTAAACTCTTCAAGTCAGTGTCCACCACTTTGATCATATTATGTAGTAGGGCTGTCCTCAAATGAGCTGACATTTAAAGAGAAATGGTTTGATCAACTAAACAAAAAGACACTTACCATCTACTGGTTGTCAAAGAATGTGTGAATATTATTCTGGTAAGCTTATGACTGTCAGGAAATTGCTTGATATGTTAAAAAAAAAAATCTTTAAAATTACTAATCCACTAAAAAAAAAAAAAAAAAAAATACTGAAACCTTTAACAACCAAATAGTTGATGAAGAATGAAGGCAGTTGGATTTGAAGGTTCATATACAGTGGTAAACTATGCTGCAAAACAAGTCATTTCAGGGGCTTTCGGAATAATAATGGAAATTGAAAATAACTTTGGATCAGCTTTGATTTTACAGACTGTGCGTGCAGCACTGCCAGCATGAAAACAGTAAACACCACCCTGGATGCAGGCTGTCTTGGTGCGTGTCGCTGTGTTGCTGTGAATGTGTGCGACTGTGTCAGTATTCAAAAGCTGAGCAAAACAAAGGGGAGGAAACACCAGAGTGCGGTGCAAAAACACACGAGGAGTGCATCAAGTACATAAACTAACCAAGATCAGGATCTGGTTGAGTATGTTTTGCAGCATGTGGTGAAGGGGGCAAATGAGCTGTCTGCTGCATTAGGAAACAGGGGCTCATTATTTGTGAACCCCTACAGTGAAGTGTGATGCTCAGCCCTCTGTGTCACCATCCACAGCTCATGTAAGGCAAAACAGGTGCATCTTTTGTCTGACACTCTGAGTCATAGGGACTGAGAGGAGGGAGCAGGGAATAAAAAATAAAAAATAAAACTATATAAAACACTGTTGTGACTTAATAATGTCCTAACTGTTTTTGATCCAAGGAATAAAGTTCATTATTGGGTCGACATGATGAAAAAAAAACACACTTACCACGGTGGAGCGTGTACAAAACAAACCAAAGGCGCGGTAACAAAAAGCACATCATTAGAAAGATGTCACCACTATATAAGCCTATACAGGAATGTTGTTATGATATGGGCAATGCAAAATAATAATTGAAAGCTCATGGAGTAGCAGACTCACTTTTAAGTTATTATAGGGGATGCCATGATTTTTTTTTTTTCTCAAGGGTATTCACTCAAGTCAGAGGGTATGAGCTTTATCTGTAAGAGACAAAATAACTGAAACACTAGCAGTTGTTTTCAAGGACCTAATCCACATAAACATCCCCAAGTAAAGGGCCTACAACATGGGATGCTTCCAGGCTTCCACCGCCCAGCTCCTTACCTTGCTTGAGGCACTTTTTTGTACTTGCAGCTCAAAGTACAATCCTTCAATCCATTGATGACCCTCTTTTTTCTCGTCCTGTAAACCGAATTTAAAAGTCCACTGCCTTTCTCTCTTTTGAGGAAAAGTGTGATTTAAAAAAAAAAATCGTTTTTTAAGTCAGGTTTTTGAAATGAAGGTGTTTCTCAAGATGCAGGTGGTCACATTTTTTGCTGCGCAGCTCTGAGTCCGGGTATCAAAATCAAGAAATTAAATCCTTCCAATGCAGTGGCTTCATTAAAAGTCGATAAAAGTCGATTAATTCCAAGTTACTTCGGTGAGTCAGCCCATTTAAAGTCCATTTAAAGTTTCTACGCACTGATTATTAGCTTAAGTCCGCGCTCTTCTTTGTCCAAAGTTGGAGAAAGTAGCTGTGGGCATAGGTAAAGGTTTGCGGTCAGCTTCATAAATACGCAGAAAAAAGCGCAGGGCCGCGCGTTGTGCAAATTTTCACCGAAAAGGCGCACATTTAGTGAGAAAGCGAGCACACGGCACGTTTTGTTGGAGCCGTGCTGCTGCTACTACTACTGCCCTCAGTGAGCCTCTCCTCCCACTACAGCCGCGGCTGGAGCCAGCGTCAAGCCAGCCGCAATGTGACGAGCACTTCCTGTCCAAGCCTTTCAAAATAACAGCCTAACAGATGAACGGCCAATGTCCAGCCTTAAAAAGGGAATAATAATGATATCATGGTGAAAATTACACATTTCTTTCCCTGCAACATTTTCTTCATATTATACGTTCATAGATGTGTGGGCTTTCCATAAATATCTGAAGACTCAAAAACACAAAACATAAACCATAGAGAGAAGCGTTCTTGAAAAGGTCGATTTCAACCCGTAAAAGTGCCATAATTGTGCGATGGGTGATCAATGATACCCAGTATCTGAGACGCCAGAGGAGGCTGACACTGAAGACAACGTGACAGCTCTTGTGGTTTTGTTTTGAAGGTGAAGCTGTGTTCCCCCTGGCCTGCCACTTTCCGTCAGGCTTGATGCTCCGTCCAGCTGCTGTTTGAGCGCCTCAGACAAAAGCGCATTCTCCGTGGGAAAGACCTAACAAAAGGCAAACGCTCAGCCACAGACAAACTGTGGCAGTGCCGAAGAAGTTGTAAGGTCCAGGATCCAGACTACTCTATTTTACAGGTCACTCTAAACCCACAGAAGGAAAAAAAAAATCCTGTAATATTATTCATGTTAAACCATTACATGTATTGTGTTTTAAATCCCCACCCCCACCTCAAAGTGCAGTCACACACCACCTTCCCTAACCCTCATAAAAATGCTATAGAGACTAGAGAGTCTGTGTGGTATTAAATAGAAAGATAAATCCTATCCTATAGTAACATTATAGCATCACTTTCCTCATTCCTCTGATAATATATAGTGTGTGACATTTTAAGTGGCAGGACAATAAAAATTCTTGTGGCAAAGCTCACATGCAACCATGCATCTGCATATAAACTATTGTATTATAAGCTGTTGTAATGGCTGTTGTAACAGCCTGACATCAACCACACCGTGCCAAGGGAGCACCACATCACCACCCTGGAGCAAACTGTCACCCCTTCCAGGCTTTCATATGCTGCAGGACTCCTAACATACTGTATACATGCCCTTTGGTGGCCTACTGCATCCTGCTCCCATTGAAAAAACCTTTAGAGACAGTCTGTATCACCACAGGGTGGCGTTGGTTGGCTCAGAACAATAGAGACTAGACTACAGGCCTTAACACGGCAGCAAATCTGGGCCTTTTAAATGTCAAGGACAGTATTTACTGGCAGGAAAGGAAACAATAAAATGTAGTAAAGACATAAATTAGAATTAGAGGCTGATTATTGCTAAGTGTACAATATGTAAAAGGGTTTTGCCTCAGTGACATGTTGCTGTGGCTTGACAACAACTAGTAGGGTGACAGTACATGTAAAGAAAAAAATGTACACAGTGCAAAAAGATACCCCTATATGCCTATACACTTAGTGTCATTTTATTGTACTTTTTTTATTTTATTTTTTTTATTGTACTTCATGTTTTTATTAACTCTCCAATGGTATCACTACACTATTTCTTCAGGGTCTTACAGTTTTGCTGTGGTTTAAGCATAATATCTCTCTACAGGTTCCAATAGGATAATCATACTTATCGCCTTATGGGAGCACAAAGCTTAAATTTAAACAGTAGCCATGCATACCATTGGCATAATAGCAGTGAATAGGATTACATCTAAAGATTGCTATAAATCACACAGCATTACCAAGATAGTGAAACATATTGGCTTGGTCACGTGCAAACAGCTGTGGCAATGAACGTGCAGACACTTGCAGCAATACACCGTCTATCACTGTCTTTCATGAGTGATGGTGTGTGTGAAAGCATGTGAGTGTGCTTACTGAAAGGAAGGTGTTTGACCCACACTGGCTAATAGTTTTCTTTTTTTCTCAGTGGACACGTTTTCTGGCAATAAAAAGTAAACAAATAGAGAAATAAATAAAAGACTGTCCTTGAGAATCTCCAACAGAAAGGCTGCTTTTTCAGTTGCTGAGGGTAATTTAGAAGCTCCACTTTTGCTAGGGAAACGTTATTGCCCCTGCATTAATTTTAACGTCTTGAATTGTGATGGAGCTTTTCAAGGAAAAACGGAGGATGATGAGTTTGCCCTCAGGTTAACAGAATTTCAGGCCTTAACTGTGTGTTTACCTCCTTTTTTGACAAAGTTTACTCCCACAGGGCAGGTACACCATATGGAGATCAAAGGATTGGCATTAATCAGATGAAATCCTGCAGGAGAGAACACCTCTGGAAAGCAGGGTGGAATTAACTGGAAGGTAAGGGACTTCCTCTACCATTTATTCAGCTTTCACTGATCTGTTCGGCCAATAATGGCCTTCTACTCAATATTTGATAGTAGCCATGGTCATGTCATCTCCCCCTATATCTATGTATATAAAATGTGCTATAATTTGTTTTTCTTTAATTTAATTTCTGTTTCAGAAGCGTATCCACACTACAAAGCATAACATTCTGGGGAAAACATTCAATTTCAACTTTTTTTTTTGCATAAAAATGGTCCGATTTAAAGGTATTTATTAATGGCACTATCAGCTAAAAAGTCTATAAATATTGGTATTTTATCAGCCTTCAAAAACTCAGTCAAACGCCAGTAAAGAGTGTGATTGTGTTTTTTTCTGTTAATAAGAGAGCATCATTTAAGACTTTATTTTCTGTGCCACACCGTATGAGTGCATCATGGTGAGATTATGGCAAAGGCGTTCCAAGTGTAAGACGAGCTAAACAATGAAATAAAAAAGAATGTGTACACAAGATTGCACAGACAATAGCACCTCCAAGATAAATAGACAAAGAGTCATCAAATTACATTTTTATTTATTGACCAAGCTAACAAAAGAAATAAAACAGTAATTGAATAAAGCAATGTCTGATACAGATTTTGCTTTATACCAGGAGGTTTGCATTAACTACTTAAGAATAAAGACTTATGAGAATAAAATCAAAAATCCTTCAGCATGACTGTAATTCACACACCAGGTGATTTGCTGAAAATATTCAAATCTATGTTCTGAACAGCATGGCTGCCTTAAATTCAAGCGCAAACATATGAGTTACTTTTAGCACAAAAAGACCAGTGCTAAAGCTAGCTGTGTGTGCGTGTGTGTGTGTGTGTGTGTGTGTGTGTGTGTGGTGGAGGAGGAGGTGCGGGGGCTGGCTCAGTCATCAAAGTCTGGGATATCATCATAGGAGTAACCCCTGTAGCCTTTTGATGCATAGTAAGCGATCCGTAGGTGGTAAAATCCAGGCAGGAAGACAAGGATTCCAATAATAAGAACAGGCACAGTTCGGTCTGAGGGCTGAAACAGAAAAAAAAAAAATTCAGGATGTTTAACTGGAGCATGTCAGAATGTCTTGTTAACAAAAAGACATGAATCCAAAGCCTGTATATATAAATCTACTGGAAGCACAGTCTAAATCACGTGTGTGTTCACGGAGGTGTCACTCTGGGGTGGGCTGCTTCACACTCACTGTGACTCCAAAGTATCCCGCCAGGAGAAGGGCGCCAATGATGATTAGCAGAGAGCCGATTAAGAAGAGGACAGTGGCTAATGCGATGGCTTTGTATGGGACTTTGGGTGGGCTTCTTTTGAACTGTGGGAGAGGAGAAATCTTTCATTACGACACTTGGATGTGGGACAGCAGGCCTTTGATTCGGAGGACACTGCCTGTTTTCTCAGCCATGCTTTGCACCTACTGTACAGGCTGACTGAGGCATAATGTGCACAAAAACAGCTGCAGGAATGTGAAAGTCCACTTCACATGACACACATTGTCCAGCTCATTCTCTCTCTCTGTGTGTGTGTGTGTCTGTGTTGATCCTAATGAAAACAGAAAGGCAATCCCACTACACATGCCTCAAGTATGGTCTGATAAGGTGAGGTGATATAAGGGCTTCACTTCATGCCTCTTGTAACTGTTATGTGATGGGCTGATTATGCTATAATTATGATTATGTATGATTATGGCCAAGATGAGAAGAGGAATCTGATTCTATTTTTCTGGTTCTACTTTTTTTGTCATTTCCAATTTTCACAACAAAAGCTGCATGATAAAATAAAAAAATAGCAGATGGTTGATGAAAGCGAGGACCATTAGACTCAACTGGCAGAAATGTGGAATAATTGTGGGGCAAAAAGGGGGGAATAATATCAGTGATGATGAGAACCAGGTAGACTCAACCATAATGTGCTTATTCCACATGCTGCCAGTTGAGTCTACAGGGTCCTCACTTCAGTCAACTCTTGGGATTTTTGCGCAATGCACCTTTAAAAGAATCTAGTTTGAACTGTGTACTCTCATAATGAAGCTGCATGGAAAAGACCACACCGGACACAGTTTACTGCAGTGTTAATATGACGTTGTAAATGCTAAAGTTGATATATAATAATCTACCAAGGTGATCATAACCATAACCCAGTGTTTGTTGTTTTTCCTTATCTGTTATTCTTACAGCTTTAATTATTTTATTCACCCTTATTCAGTGCAGTGTGACATAAAGACTCCAGTAATGTAGTGTGGGACACAGTGGGTGACCTTTAGTGTGATTATAACAAACTAAAATGTCAATACAGCATTGATTCTGCCCTTTGCCCAGATAAAATGATGATGCGTCTGATGTGGTGTGCACTGTGCATTTCCTACAGGCCTGTGTCAGTCTAACGGGGGGGGTGGGCAGCTAAATAACCTCCTCTACACCCCCTGCAACCCGTCTTACCTGCAAGTCAATGTAGCCGTCATCATCACTGGCTAATTTGGAGTACCTAACCTTGCTGTTAGGAATCCCATTGGACACAACGCTGCGAGCTGGCATCTTCAGTCGCGGAAAGGACAGTATTTCTGATGGAAGCCTGGCTACTCGAACAGGCGCAACACCGCCGCCGTCATCCCAACAACAACTGCGGCTTTTCTCACTCACTAACTCGCCTGCAGCGGCTCTGTTTGGCCTCTCTCTCCCGTTAAATAACACACGAATGCCTTTGCTACAATCGTGGGTGATTTGATTTCTAACTGCACTTCAGATAACTGCAGGGAGTCGTCTTGTTTCTCGACGATCTTCCGTGTTATCCGTGCGTCCCTGCGCCACGCTTGCGCACATCGGCGTGTGATTACCGGGCACTGTTGATGTTGCAGAGATTGGTTTTATAACAGAGTATGATTTAACGTGATGTGCACACAACATTGCTGCCTGTTATTTCTTGACCATGTGCTGTGAAGGAAATAGGAAATACACAATACACAATGTCATTCTTGGCAGATTTTACCCTCTGGATTGTATTTTGTACTGATCCATGTTCACCACAAGAGGGCGCAATTGAGCTTTAAAGAAAAGCAAGCAAGTCACAGACCACTGCTTCCCACCCAGGACTGTCACTTCACCGCAGGAACGGGCAATCATGTAGCACACAGGGAAAATCTGTTGTCAATCCAGAGAGTACAGCTGGTGATTTCAGTGAACAGTCCCTCCTCTGTGGTGAAAGGAGCGATAATCAGTGAAATCACCCGGTGGAGACTGTTCTGTGGCTGGGACAAAAACCTGCCTCCGTGCACGATTGGCCTGTGCACGCACTAGTGTCAGGAGCAACACACTTTCAGTGAGGGGAAATGATTTCCTGAGGTTTATAATGTCACCAGCTTGACTTATCCCCTGTGAAGCCGCAGGAGCTATCTAAGGGCCAGATCTTGATATGGTTTCTACGAGATGGAAGTTGACTCAGCGACATACTCCAAAGTCTTCCTCACTAGATTGGCTGGTACTTGTGAGCGTTCTGTAAACTCGGCTGTGGCTCGGCTTGCTGTGGAACCTGAAGTATTCATGAGCCGTCAAACTGCAGCCCAGTAGAGCTGCTGGAACAGTCGGCCTTTTTCACTTTTCCAAGTGGTTATTGGCCCATGGCTCTATGAGCACAGGTCACAACCTCCGTCTGTGTCTGCAGCCGCAAGTGGAGAAGCACCGCCCTGTGCAGCTCAGAGGAACACGCACCTGCACAGAGGACATTACCATACAGATAGAAAGGCATCCCTTACTATACTTTTCTCCTAGAAACACATGCTGATGATACACATTTTCAGATTCATATATATCACTATTACGAATTCATTGTGAGACCCCCTGGAGAGAATACCAAGAATACATTCAACTTTATTGTCGGTGTATTATTTTCAACATGTGACATCTTGTGTTATGATGGAGTTTTGCAAAGAAAATGGAGGATGATGAGTCTGACTTCAGTTTAACAGAATCTCAGGTCTTAAAATGTAATTAACTGTGTAGAATATTACCATACAGATAGAACTCACTCTTTTCGACTTTCCTGCTAAAATCACGTGTTATCATGTGCCTGTGATTGTAATCCTTATAGAATGTAATTAAAGTTGGAAAATATTAGCATATGCAGCTGTTTAATGTTTTAGAATAAAGCCAAAAAAGAATCACTGGGTGGAATTTATATTTTGAGAGGAGCCATCGCTGCCGAACAATTTCAAAATGTGTGTGTGTGTGTGTGTGTCATCTACTGTAGTGAGGTCAGACTGCTTATCAGCCAGGGATTGTCATCTCTCTGGTCATGCACAGCAATAACCTGGCCGGTGAACTGGAGACCAGAAAATAGACAAAAGATACAAAAAATAATACTCTGTGACATTTCCCCTGAAATGAATAATTAAAGTTGTTGGACAGGAATATTGCTATTTTTTTTCCTG
>OMLB01026199.1:6146-17930 GCA_900302555.1 Myripristis jacobus
GAACTCCAGCAGCTCCTGCACCTGGGAGGCCAAGTCCACATCCTTCTCCCCGGTCAGCTCGATGCCTGCACACACACACACACACACACACACACACACACACACACACACACCACTCATCCACTGAGCAGCTCCACTCTCAGCTGCTGAGATATTGAAAACACTCACCTCACTGAATATAAATGCGTATGAAAATGGATTGGGATTTTTAGCTGTAGTAATAGCCTTACTTTGCTGATTCCTTTTGGGAAATTCTCCTCACACTACCCTCTTTACAGGGAGGTCAGAGGTCAGCCGTAGATCGCCAGTCCTGCAGCCTACAGTGATTCAGTGTCTTGCTCAAGGACACTGTAGCAGAGTGGAGGCTTGCTAAGGCTGTGAGGAAGCTGAAGGACGGTCTGTGCAGACAGTACGCCGAGGCATTTGCAGTTTCCCATTTGCTTCCCGTGAAGATTCCATATTCCTTTCCTCTTGTTTGTCTGATTGCATCCATCATCAATTCATAACCTTGTCTGTTTTGGACTTGCATGTCTCACGACCAACAATATGCTGTAAAATAAAATAACTCCAAAAGCTCAGTTATGTTTACAATCATGCTGGGCTTCTGGAGCACCAGGCTTCAGTGACCTTGACATTCATTGTTAAAGGCCAGGTTTTTATCATGGAATGAGAAAGGCGTCTTTTAGATTGGATGATTAGTTTGTGTCATTCAAAATGCTGTTCCACAGCTGAGCCCCATTTTATGTTTTCTTAGTCTCTAGCACATGCAGCCTGCAATCACATTACATTCATGCATGCTGGCTTGTGTTCGTCAAGTTAAACACACACACGTGCACATACGCGGTGCAGTGTGTAGGATGTCAGCAGACAGTGTGCTCCATGATTTGATTGAAAACCTGGTCTGGTCTCTTGTGTCAACCACGGATTAGATTTAAGTCCCTGTGACGTTTATGATAGTGGTCGCTTGTGTTGGGGATGAGGAAGGGGGGAAATAAGTGTGTATAGGATGAGAAAGTGATAGGGGGAGAGGAGGAGAAGGGCAAATGGAGGGGAATGACGTGAGGTCAGGAGAAAAAGCTTGTATGTTCATTTAGCTGCACCGCCAAGGTTTGACGTAGAGCATTATGCTCTGCGCTGCATGAGGATGTACCCCAGCTGTGCGCCGGGGACACAGAGGGAGAAGAAAATACATAAAACAGAGGAGATAACACAGAATGCTGTAGGCGGTTCTCTATGGAAATAGAGTAAATATAGTTTTTGGTGTGTGCAGGCCATTTTTGTGATAGGCTGTGGAGCATGAGCTGCAGGAGAGAGAGCTGGTGCTCGTAGCCACGGGGAGGATGCTGCAGGCTGGGGGACAGAGACACAGAGACATGGGCTGTGCAGCACTCTGCCCTCCAGGTAGGACACAACATGTCGCCTTGCACAAGTAGGCAAGCTCCAGAGCATTCCGCTTGTTCACGATGCTTGTTTGTTACCCTTATTTAAAGGGCTCATTCACCCATTTTGAAAAATTGGATAGTATTTACCCCAGCCCCCCACCCCAGCTGTTATGAAGGACAGCAGTGGTGCTGTCTCTCTGTCATTGTTACTGAGTGCTGGATACTGGCTAGATGCTCCAAATGCTAACCGTTAGCCTGCTTCCATTGAGGTGGGTTTCCCCCCAGCTATTCTTAAAAGGAACCACCTTAAACTAGAACTGACAGAACTGGACTTACTGGGTAAGTCCACCTCAATGGCAGGGGGCTAACAGTTAGCATGTGGAGCAGCCAGCCAGTATCCAGCACTCAGTATAAGATAGAAGATGGTGAGATGATATACAGTTTTTCAAAATGGATGAACTATCCCTTTAAGCAAGCAGACACATATGCGATTCTCATTTACTAGCCATGAGAGGGAGGGGTGATGTGGGGTGAGTCCAATGCAGGACAAGGAGGACACTTGTGTCATGCTTCCTGTTCAGTCTGCTTGTGTTGTCAACAATTTCTTGGCAAATCAGCACCACTGAAATCCATGAACACAGACTTGTGACTCTAGACAGCACATGTGGGCCTGTTTTCCCTCTTCTTTTAAGTTCATGTACCAGACTCAGCTGTCATCCTGATGTAGGCAAATAGCTGGTAAATAAAGGTAATGTAACAGTTAAGTGTTATGCTTTGGCTATTACGTCATCTAAATGAAATTTATATTTCACCATACCCACCTTACTTCTAACTTCTACCTTACCTCTAACTTCCAATAATCACTGTGTGCATGGTGCTCATCCCTGTTAATTGTTATGGTGTTAATTTATAAACATCGCACAAAAAGTAAGGAAGAGTCAAGAGTCAATAGCAACAGCAAAATAAGCTGTTTGGCATTTGGCAAATTTTTCATGGGCGCAACCCACATACTCAGCTCTGCTGCTCATCCCACAAATGCATGTTCCTTACAAATGTGGCACCATTTAAAAGGGAAATAAACAGGCAGCGGTATAAGATTTATTGCCAAGAAGCATTGTTACAACAAAGAAATAATCTACTAAACACAAATTTCCTTACTTTTCGTTCGATGTTGTGTACCCATACAATCATCTCAGCCTCCAGCCAAATACAGAAGCTATAAAAAGCACCCATCCCCTCGCATGTTTGCACATTCTTTGAAACGTGAAAGGAAATTCACTAAATGTATGTCAAAGTACAAATTCAAATAATGGAAAATTACTGTGGATACGGCTCAACATTTTACTACATATAAAATGTATAATTAATTTTCAGGTTATTGTGAAACACTTTGAATTCATTTTCAGCTCAGAATTCCTCTGATTGTATCTCACTTTGTAGGAAGTACGGAGGAGTCACTTCATGTGAGTTTCAGACCAGTATTTTTGTGACATCTATGAAATTAAAGAAGAGAAAGGACACAGATATGTGGGCGTCCCTTGATTGCTGCACGCAAAAAGTGAAAAATGGGGTTGTTGGAAAGCCTGTAAATGCTGTGAAAGGTGGATTTTTGAAGGCTCTAAGAAACACTTGTCTGTTTTGCTTTAGACAATGGCTTTCCTCTCAAATATTTTTGCCGGTTGGTTTCTTTCATTTTGTAAAACTACACCCAAAAATCCCATCCACTACATATAAACCACAGCAGTGCCATTCAGATGTCAAGTTATGATGTTTTTTTTTTTTTATTTAAATTTTTTATTCATTTTTCATAATAATAATAACAAACAAACAAGACATATCAAACAGGACAAAGACAAAGGGAAACCGGGGGATGTAAGCAGCTGTTGAACGGATGATATTCGAGTATACAAAAAGGAGGGGCATGGACCCATGGTCACTCACCTACACCCTCACCGACAGGGGTGAGTTATGATGTTAAGTTTTCACTGTCATACTTATCAGGAAACCAAGGGCATCTTGCAGTTGCAAATAGCAAGCACAAGAAAAAATGTTCAAGGCAAAAAAATGTGTTAGGGAATCCAAAGTAGGAAGCAATGGGAGTTGTCCTGGCCCTGGATATTGGATCTAACAGACTCAGTAAGATGATAATAAATATGTTAGTGAAGTTATTATTCCAGAGAGATGTGTCAGTCTGAATGTTCTCATACACCTCTATGTGATACTAGAGGTGTGTGTGTGTGTGTGTGTGTGTGCACGTGCGCATATGCAAGCTTTTTCGTATGGTGTTGATTAAGAGGATGTTGCCCGGGTGAAGGCAGAGAAATGTGCAGGATGTTCACTCCATGCTTCTGAAACACACACACACACACACACACACTCACTCACTGATCACTAATGATCAAACCACCTCAGGTATCTTGACACAGTGAGAAGAATGGCATGCTGGGCCTTTATAAAGCCTGCCGGGAAGCAGGAAGCAACACTAGCCTCGCTTGACGTCAAGCAACTCTCAACAGAGGGGCTGCTGACATCATCTGGACGGCCATTCATGCTGTAAACCACTATAATACTGGAAAGCATTCAGTCTTTGTCCTTGTCTGTTTACCAGTTATCCAAATGACCAAAGAAAGAAAGACAAATCATACTGTCTAATATGCTCTGTGTGTGGGCATGTGCGTTTGCATGTTTATATTGATGAAGGTGCTACTTCTGTTATTATTTTAGGGTTAGGACTTGGGTTTATGTTTAACGTTAGAATTAGTTTGAGGAAGAGGTTATAGGACTGGTGTATGAGTGCACCGGGGCTGACCCCTGAAAGTCAACGATTTGAATCAGCTATCATAAACCCCAGTCGACTGAGAAGTTTGAAATTTCTTTTTTCTTTTTCTTTTTTTTTTTTTAAACCGCCACCGTCAAGCAATGCCACAATAAAATAGATCAAATGTAGTCCATTTCTGCCAAGATGCACCTTTATGATCACTGACAAACAGCAATGAGTATTTAGCAGGCAGAGTGAGATGCACACACACCACTATACCAACAAGTACAGTGAATTTAAGTCTCTGTAGGCCAGAGCCATTTAGTAATTTGTTTACATTTCCATGTTTGAAAAATAAAGAAGTTAGTAGTAGGTGTTTCATTTCACTTAGCACACACAGCAGCTCAAACTGACCAGCAATTCTTGATGCAGCTGGCTTAGATTTTTAAATGCTCAGATATGTTTGTGTAACTCTGTTGCATTTGATTGAGAGTGATTATAATTGCTTTCATTGTTAATGTTGTCTATGAATACTGAATACTGAATCGTGAGCCAATGTATTTTCTGATTGCCAGAAAGAGTAAAACCTTGCATCTCCTCCACAGTAGAACCATTCAGTGATAATGAAGAATTAGGGTTGCATCAACATCTGTAATGTTCTGAAGGAGTCCAGCTACATTGCAACAGTCAGTTTCATTTGCAGCCAACTATTTGCACAAGAGTTGCGTTGCATAAAGCCGATTTTACAAGCATAACAAAACAAACCTGTGTGATTGGTTGAGTTCTAGGCGGGTCTTACAAATATAGTATAGTCATCAAAACATGATTTGTTGGGACAGTCTAACTGTGGAAAACAAGTTGTCAGAGCCTAGAGGTTAGAAGCGGGATGGGGTTATGGTTTGGGTCGCTCCAACACTGCTATGTCTGCTATGGATAGTATCATCGTTAAATTTCAGCCACAAGCGGCTTCCTTTTCCCACATAAACAAAAGAGGAAACAAGACGGTAACGGTCAACATCGGCTGCTATTTCTGGGGCTGCAGAAAAATGAATAAACTTCCGGTTTGGTTTGTCAAGCCAGCTGGTCTCTGTGCTTGTTTATTGTGTGAGCACATGGTTAGGTTTTAGCATTCTCTGTAGCGGGGTGTGGATAAGGGCTTGACAAATCTGTGTTAATCTTTTACTTTCTTCATGCCTTTATTCATGCCTTAGTGTGCATAATGTAAATCTAACTTGATGTAATGTTTGTGTTCCTCTGCTTTTCTAGTGTCTGAGCTTCAAGAAGAGGGAATAAATGCCATCAATCTTCCTCTCAGTCCCTCCCACTATGAGCTGGACCCTGAGGACACCATGCTAGGTACACCTCTCTGAGAGTAAATGTCACACACAAACACACACACTGCAGCTTTATTCAAAGGCCGGGTTCGGAAACGGATTACAGCTGTTAAGGTTGTATCTTCCCATTACCATGATAGTGTCATCACTGCAATAATATAAATTTTTCACTTATGTAATGTTACCATAAAAGTTACTATTAATGTAATATTATTTTTTCCATTTAATTTTAAGTAATTGTATTTTTGGTTTTGTGGCATTAACAGGCAACTTTTCAAAAATGTAATAACTGGACAGATAATTAAATTTAAAACTTTGAAGTTTTTTTTTTTTTTTTAATTTTGATTATAATAACATTATCAGTTAATTTTTAAAAACAGACTTTCATCCTTCCCATTAAAGCAATAAAACACAATGATAATGTTATGTTGATAGGGGGGAAATCTTATGTTAATTTTGGAAACTTTTATTACATTAATTAAAGTTATTTGATCGACAGGATTGCACTACTGGCAGCAAATTGTTATTGCATTAATGGTTTAATTAACAGGCAGTTATTAGATGTGGTGTGCTTATTATGGCTTGTTTGGTTTTCACTGATATTATCATACCGCTCTACGTCTTAGGGAATAAGAAATAAATTAGAGTTTTTCGGATGGCAAGGCTTCTCTAGGGCACTGGAAAAATTTCCTTTGTTTGTGTGTTAGTTTTTGGATGACTTCTGTTGCTATTCGTCCTTAGTATCAGCCTTGAAAAAATGTTCCTCTTCAGTTTTGACTTTTGTTTCTTCGATTAGAGGAGAATGAAGTGCGCACCATGGTGGACCCCAACTCCAAGAATGACCGCAAACTGCAGGAGCTCATGAAGGTCAGCTGGTTTGAATTTTTAATGCATAATTCAGCTTATATCTATGTTGGGCTCACGTAAAAAAAACATATTGATAAGTGTAGAAATTTTGTATATATTATTGATAAAAACGTCTCTGATTGAATGCTTTCTGTAGGTTTTGTATGTAATTACTCGCATTTCTAGAGAACATGTTTTGGAGTCATAGGCAATATCCAACCACTCAGCCCCCTCATCCACTTGTTAGTTTAATTCATCTGTCTCTGCTGGTTATTTTGTACATGTAGGTGCTGATCGACTGGATAAACGATGTTCTGGTGGGAGAGAGGATCATTGTTAAGGACCTGGCTGAAGATCTGTATGATGGACAGGTCCTACAGAAACTCTTTGGTGAGGAGATGAACCAGACAGTTTAGAGCAAGAGTTCCAAGAGTTAAATGTGGTCTTGTTGCTGTTGTTTTATCACAGTTGGCCAACACAGACTTAAAAGCTGCTTTAGCGTCAAACACATTTTTGGACATTAAATTCACATTGCCCCAAAAGTTTCAGAACTGATTTAAAAACACATTTTGCGTAACGTGATCCATGCATGGCTTTGTCTTTGTCTGTTTACGTTTGTGTTCCAGAAAAGCTGGAGGGGGAGAAACTAAACGTGGCGGAGGTGACGCAGTCTGAGATTGCCCAGAAACAGAAGCTCCAGACTGTTTTAGAGCGCATCAATGATTCACTCAAACTCTCCACCAGGAGCATTCGCTGGAATGTTGACTGTAAGACATCTGATTATACAAAAGGCTGATTTATTGTTTCGTCTAGCTATGCAGTAGTTGTCTGCAGCAATAAGAGCATTTATACTTCTGTGTTGATGGGGACACTAGGTGGCAGGTTTTTTTTGACTCTGTATTCACTATGAAAACAGGAGTAATTGTTTTTACCTTCTCTGAAACAGCTCTATCAGACGTATCTGGTGTCCAAACCAGATGTTTTGTGATTTTTCTCACCATGACATTTGGCAGTTTATAACTTGGGGTGAGGTGTTGTACAATCAACTAGAAACACAGGGGAGGAAATACAAATCAGCAAAGCAGGCCAATCACAGTTATTGCTCTGCAAGCCAGCACAGTTTTGTAGCGGTGCACATCAGTTACGGCAGCACTCTCTGCAGGCTGCACTGGCACTGTGGATGCCTGTGTTGCAGCTATGGCAACGTTTTGACACACAACCTCAAATTTGCTTTAGTTTAGTACTTGTACATGCCTGTAATGGTGCAGTGCACGCTTTATCCCCTTATGCTCATTTATACATTTTTCCTAGCACATTCTGGTATTGAAATTATTGGTGACAATACATTTTTTTGGTCAATATTTCTCTTTGTTGTTTGTGTCATTGCAGCATCAAATAGTGGTGAGACCAAGCAATTTCCCCATGTGCAGCATTACATTTTCATTTTCATTTTATCCTACGTTATTGCATTTTACTATCTCCATTTACTATACCGAGTCCATGTCCTGGAGATGTCACTGTAATAGGCCCAGAGGATACTGTCCATGCAGTATTTCTAAGTATTTTTTTACAGCATGTATTGCATGAAACTGATTATATGATTATACATAAAATCCATTCATTGCAGATGTCCAAGCAGTGTACCGCCTTCACTGTGATGAATTTCTTTGAACAACCACAGTTTGGCTTACTCAGCAAGATAGTGATCCATGACAAGAGTCATAGAGCCAGCATTGCAAGATAGTGATTGAGCATCAACAGTTGTGCCGTAATGTCACGTACAGCCAACAAGTTCAACAAATTAGGAAGACTGTAAGTGTCGGAAGTATGAGAACGGTTTACATGTACAGGTTTACGAACAGCTGTTACTTAAAGGTCTTCCTGGAGTATTGCTTACTTATATTGCTTATATTGATCAAAATTAATTTCAGTAGAGCTGAATAATAGATGTAGCAATGCTGCATCATGGTATACCTCTGTGCAGGTTACCACTGAACCACAAATTAAAACACAGTATAATTCAACTGTATCAGTCACAGTTAAGAAATTATTTTAAAGAAACTATGAGCTTATCAACAATTTGAAAGAAAAAAAAACTCAATATGTAATTAGTTGAAACAATAATGCATCACTTTTTCTGATAAGCAATTCATTTGTCAGAACAAATAGTTCACACTGTCCTAATCAATGAAGAGCAGAGAGGAAGAGCCTTGAGCCTGGCATTCACTGTTCCCTTTGTGCACGGAAAACACTACAGCAGCTTGTCTCTTATGTCTGTTTAAAGAATGCATGTCTGAATGTGCTTGTCTTTACTTCTTTTGAGTTAATATGCTTCTTATTGAGCTGTCAGTTTGAGAACAGGAGTGAATGTGACCATAGATGTCAATAGAGCTCTTCACCTCTCCCTCGTCAGTGCTATTTAATCTGACACAGGGACTAATGATAATTACTGTCAGGCTTCCAGCATACCCTGAATTTACCTGTATTATTGGCTGTAACATATGTGTGTGAGACGTGAAAATGGTGCGAGAGAGGAAAATGGATGAGGGCATGTGGCCAGAGATCGAATTTACTGTATAAGTGATGGAGAGAAAGAGGAAAGGATGGGAAGATGAAGGGAGGCAGGTTGTTAGGAGAGAGGGGGAAGCTTTAAAAAGGCATGCAGCTGATTTTGTGAGAGAAGTGCAGCACCGAAAAGGTCACACCAGACGAAATTGATTCAAAACAAAGTACAGATAATGTGAAATAGTTAAATGTACCTCGGGTAAAAGCTTGTCCTTGAAAGCTACTGGTATGAAATGTCTTCAAATAAATGCTAAAGAGAACATTGGATGGACATGGAGTATAATTGATTTTGCAGTCTTATTTGAGAAGCTTTATTTTAATCAATTCACTTTTGTGTGTCCCCGCTTTTGTCCTCCATTAAAAAGTCTTATTAAAACACTCATTCCTGATGTAACCTGTTTGGATCCACCAATCCAGCAAACATCTAATAGGATTCTGAAGGCTTTTAGCTCGCACTTTGCATTTCACCATTGCTGTGGGACACAATCAAAGGCTTGCCTTGGCCACTTAATTGATTCTGATTGTTTTGTCCATCTAAAGCTAAATCCTATTTACTCATGCCCATGGTTTAGATGACTAAAAGATGTGTCACTCTCAGTGTGTGGCTGAATAGCTCCTTTATGGTTAACATTATAATAAAGAGTACCACCAGAATTTAGCTGAATTGTTCTGTTTTTTGTTTTGTTTTTTCATTCTATCATTTGAAGGTAATTTCTGTGGCATTCGTCTGTGTGTATGTACAGTTAAGGTTCAAGACCTTGGTACATTGTGCGCAAAATGTTGAATCAAGGGTGTAGACAGGAGTTTGAGACGTGGGAGAGCAAACAGTGAGAGCTTGGGCTTGGGAACCTTTGTGAGTGTGTGTGCGTGGCAGTGGGGCGGTGTTTGTACTGACAAAAAAAAAATCTGATGACACTATTTTACCTGTTTTCTTGCTTCCTTTCACCCTCTTTCTCCCACTAATGTCTCCACCCTGCATTAAGCCAACATAAAACATACTATATCTTGTTCCAGCATTTTATTACATGTTGTAGAGGTGGAAGATTATCCAGATCCCAGGGTTTAATTGTTAAATATCGGTAAAGACTTTTTAACTGGTTTTAACTGGTGTGTTGGGTCCTGTGCCTGCATCTGGATGAGGAAGCACTCTGTGTCCTGCATTAATTGCACAAGGCTTCGTATTATGTTGTGACCACGTGGATAAATTAGCAAAACATGCTGTCATATTAGCTGACAAGAATTATAGAAAATGCGAGAGCTCACCTCAGTCCGCTCTGTCAGTGTAAGTGGAGGTTCTCCTTAATCCCAATACGTAAACATTCAATGTACACATTAAGAAATAAAATCTTACATTTCAAAGCGAATAAAAAAATTGCCAGATAAGCTGGATGCAACGGGATAATAGCTGTAAAGGTCAGAAATCATGGCAGGCATGAAAAGGTGTGTGAAGTTTTTACCACGTTGATCTGTTGATCCACCTGCATTATTTGTTCCATTTTTGATCTTTTGTTATTACTCTGTTGTTATGTTTTACGTTTCTTCCTCTGTGTCATCTTCTGTCCCCCGCTTTAGCGGTCCATGCTAAGAGTATAGTTGCCATCCTTCACCTGCTGGTGGCGCTGTCACAACACTTCAGAGCACCGATCAGGTTGCCAGACCATGTTTCTATCCAAGTAGTGGTCGTCCAGGTGGGTACAGCATCGTCTCGTCTGTATATGAGTTTAATACCCAGCTTATTAATTATCTATCTTGTTCATGTTCAGAGGATTAAAATAACCAAAGATTTTCAAATTTACACACACCTCTGGTTTTCAGAAAAGAGAGGGCATCCTTCAGTCCAGACAAATTCAAGAAGAGATCACCGGCAACACAGAGTAAGTTTGTGCAGCTAGCTCACCCATTTTTATGCCTCACCATGTATGCATGCCATTGTTGGGCTGTGTGGACACTGGCGCTCGGTGCACAGGAGACTGCTGCTGGTCATAACAAAATGGCAAATCTACCCATCTGCATTGACACAAAAAGTTCCCAATGGGTCAGATACTGTTTGAGTCAAACGACACATCTTCTTCGAATTTTCTTGGTGTGGGGGATAAAACATGGAGGTACTGGGCATATCATATTGAATCCCTGTAATACCTTGTTGAAAATATATCATATAATCTCTAAAGCCAGCAAGATGATGACTGTGTTTGGACTTCAATCCACAAATGTTGGATTTTTTTCCTTCCACTGAGTAAAAAATAATGTGCAGCCAAATATTCTTTACATTGTCTTTTTTACTATCTTGCAGAAGAAATATAATATATAATATTGTGCATTGCTGAATGGCCAGCCATTGTGTCTGAGGAAGGGATGTGATGGTACCCTTAGCTGAAGCATTAGACAATTACACACACACACACACACACACCTTTGTCGCTGTGAGGCAGTCCTGCAGGCTGACAGCAGCAGCAAGGGAGATAACGGCAGGCCAGCACACACAAACTCCCACATTTTGTCATGGTAGATAGATACAGTGTTAATAACACACACACACTCTCTTTCAATGGCCACAGTGGAAACACGGTTATTACCACACTACCAGGACCCGTGCCCAGGCCTGCCTGCCTCTGCCATCAAAGATTACACCATGAACATGAGAGAGAGAGAGGGAGAGAGAGAGAGAGCAGGAACACATTAATGCATAGTCTTTTATTCACTGTGAAAATGAAAATAAAGGAATGCATTTGCCTTTGAAATTAGGTAACCCAGTCTTATGTGATGTGAAGTGGAAACACATACACAGTGGTGATGGTGAATGGACACCACAGTGGATATAGGTCACTGTAATGCCCATACTTCACATTCATAAACAAAATAAATTGTTAAAAAAAAATTACAATGGATTACTAAAGAG
>OMLB01026201.1:0-22062 GCA_900302555.1 Myripristis jacobus
TCAGAGAAGTGCCCTTTAGACTCCTCATTGCCTTTTACCCTATTTAAGTTTTTGCTTCAGATGACTGGACATGCTTTCTCTTTGCCTGTGCTCTTGCAAAAGTCCTCTCTTGTGTTTCCAAAGGCGATAAGACACAACACAGATGACGCTTTTCCGCGTTAATACTGAGGTAAGGTATCAGTACTTGTCGCGCTTTCTCTAGAAAATGAATCCTAAACAAAACAGCAGCTTCAGTACTGGGGATACTATAATACGCGTAGAGGAATGTGATCACTGATTCAATATCTGCTTTTACTTAGCCAGAACTTCTGGCCTAGATGCTTCATGTCAGCGGTAGTGTCTACGTGCCGTTATGACGCAGAACTTCCTTCAAAATTTTGTACATTTAATATCTACCTTCTTTCCTTACAGTTAAAGACACAAATCCGACAGTTTAAGACGAATTATGAAGAATTAGGATTCGCTCTTCAATTCGGCGTACGCAGAATGCGCCAAACAATGCGTATTTCAATAATATACCATTGTTTATAATCGTCCAAGTTGACGTTAACTCCCTGCGCCGGTAGACGGTACATGAATAGACAACCGTTTAAATGTCAAACCTCTTTTCTGAATGAGCTAACCTTAGTTAAATAGTCCTCGCTTGACCACTAATGTTCTGTATCGTTTTTCGATAAGCCAGTCCACATGTAAGGTGTTATTGTCAGTTGTCGATAAGCAAAACTACAATGAAATTTCCAGATTTTTGTCGGGAGCAGGGCAGACCCTGCTGGCTAGTTGCGACATGCTGGTTACAGCCTTCGGACAAGTGAACAGGAGGACCAATTGTTTCTGCTATGACACACCTCTGTCAGTAAAAAAAAAACAAAAAAAACGTGTGCGGTGTGAATGTTCAATGGAAGAAAACACTTCCAGCAAAACGCAGCGACGCCAAGTAAACCTACCTTTTTAAATTCAACTTCTGTGTCGCTCTCCGCCATGTTTACACACTGACCGACAAAACTTCGCGCTCTGCGTAACGATAGGCTGTTTACTTGTTTACGTCATCGCCCCGCCCCTCTGTCGTCCCTCTCATCCTGCTTCTTCTTCTTCATCTTCTTCTTCTGACTTCAGTTTGATAGTTCATTACCGCCACCAGCTGGTACAGTGTAGTGTTTAACTCTGTGGAGGATGAGGTTGCCCTGGATCCGGCCAAACCAGTTTCTTGTGAATAAGAAAATATTTTCAAAACCATGTCAACAATGAGTCCTTTAATTGCACCACCATGTTCTCCTTCGTGTGTTATTATATTGTCACAAATTGGTGCATGCAACTGCCTGCAATACCTGAGTGTAGTTTCCAGGCTGGATTTTTTATTTTTTTTTTACTGAAAATATCTCCATTGCACATTGATAAATATACTAGCGATGTACACTGACAAAATAGCCAAGGCTCTATTCCACTACACATGTAAGAGAGCGAGAGAAGGAGGATATAACATCTATAGTTATGGCTCTAATATGAACTGAAAAGTGCCCGTGCCCTGTTTATTTCCTTCCTAACATTATGATAAACTACCAATACTGCTATCCCATCCTAAACAAATTAAAGAGGAGTTGAGAGACGACTGGAAAAACTAGGAAAGCAGACACAACAACAAGAAGCCAACTCACCCTAACAAAGACATTCCTCACTGATTACGTCTTTTTCCCCTAAGTTTCGACAGCTTCTCACTGAAGCTGTCAAAAATTGTCCTTTCCTGTGTGCTGACACTGAATAAGTCTCGGTCCACTGTCACATATTTTGTTATTTCTGGAAACTGGCACTGCCATTTTTAAAGAGCAGAAAACTCTAACATTCATCAAATCTGATTGGAGACAAAAACCTTGTGTCAGAATATGCAAATTGGCTAGCTGTACTTTTATCTTTGCCATAAATATGTGACCTCATTCCTGGCCTGTTAGTGTTTTGCAAGCTGAATCAAGTTGCTTTTCATGGGCATCCCTTTTCCCAGCAACAGAGGTACAGACACATCACTGACAGCAGCTGCATTGTGGGTTCAAACCGCATCAGTCACCACATCTCTCGCCCTTGTATCCACATTAAGGCTCAGTGCTATTTCTGTTGCTAAATAAATGCTCGGCTGCTTGGAAATTCATCTTGTGACAAATGCCCCATCAACAAAGCACATTAAACAAACAACTAAATGCAAATGACACAGCATGATGGTGCAGTGGGTCCTGCTGTCGCCTCACAGCAGAAAGGTCCCGGGTTCACTTCCAGGCTGGCCAGCCGGGGTTCTCCCTGTGCCTGCGTGGGTTTCCTCCCACAGACATGGAAGTCAGGTGAGATGGAGATACCAACTTTCCTGTAGGTGTGAACGTGTATGTCTACCCTGCAATCCCTGCCTTCTGCCCAACGAGCACTGGGAACTCTAGCAGCCTGTGACCCTAATTAAAATAAGTAGCTTGGAAAATTAATGACTGAATTAATGGAAAAAAAACCCTATTGGTTTAAAACTTGATGACTTCTTTCACAGTATCTTAAAAAAGACAAAGAATGCTTTGCTTTCATTAGTTTTATTAGTTACAATGAACATAACAATGAAATTTCAGCATAAAATTACAGGTGACATCCGTTTAGCATTCATACCCTGTATACACAAAGTATTCTGAGGCAAACAGACACAAGACCACATCACTGAGACTCTTCATATTTGCTTCAAGCTTGTTTTTTTGTCAAGATATTTTTGTCCATATCTTGTGGAACTCTTTACTTTCACTATTTCAGTAGGAAACTTCAATTTTTGTTTAATCATTCAGTTCATTATCTAACCACTGAGCATCCTCAAGAATGTATCCCAGACCCATGGAGCGTCTTGGCCGAGGAATAACAGGGGTTTTGGAGATTTCTTCATCTGAATCATCCTCCATCTGAAAGGAGGAAGAGCAGACACAAAAAAACAAATACACAAACATTACTGTCAATCACTTCCTGTACTTTTTTTTTTTTTTTATCAAAACATCAAGGTTTTTTGTAAGCCTACAGCGAGTAAGAAACAAAATTTGCTTTCACCTTTGGACTAACAACTCTTCTCGTTTCCACTTCAGTGCCTCCTATGTAGTGAGGTCCAGCCCAGTCTGCTTTGTCTGCCTCATCCATGCAAGAAAACCTGACATAAGCCATGGCCTTTTTATCTTCTGATGTGTAGTTCTTCATTATCTGTTTTACAGGGTGTGAACCAACAGTTACTGGTCATTTATTTTATTGAAAGTTGTCAAAATCAACTCCAGAATCTCGATCGGCACAGAAATGCATGAACACTGGCACTACTGCAGTAATGAAGATCACCGTCGCCTTTCAGTTTTCACCTTGCACGCTGTGATGGTGCCAAATTCTCTGAAGTAAGCCTGTAGGTATCCTTCATTTATGTAGGGGTTCAGCTGCTTGATAACCAATCCATGGTCCTTGTAAATGACAGAAACAATCAAAGTCATGACCTGTCATGTTGTAATGATGAAAAAAGATTGGTTTCTGGTGATGCTACCAGTGAATGAGACAATAAGATGTTTACCAGTTCATAGTTTATAGCCAATCCCTCCATGTTCTTTTTAGGAAGACTAATGTACACTCTCGTCTGACGAGCTGCCTTGGATTTCACCACTTCTGGAGGAAGACATTTCATTTTTTTTTTAATAAAGGTTATGCACTGGTGGAGGTTGTAGCTCAATAAACAACTGAATGCAATTAAACATTACAAAAATAAAACAATGTGGAAAAAAATTGACCTGAAAAGGGGTTAAATATTTTGGGTGTAAAAAAAAAAAAAAAAAGATATATTTGCACTATTTTTTTTCTGAAAATGACATATATAAGAATACAGAGTGTTTTCCTTGATGTTGCAGCAGAGGCACAAGGGTCCCCAACAATGAAATCAGCACAACAGTTGCAGTTGCACTTACCATCAGAGTCCATCATGAAGATGTCCACCAAGCCACTTGTCTGGGGAGCTGCTGTAAGTGCAGACCAACTTAAAACCACAGGGGAGGGGACTTGCATGGGTTTCACATCACATGGTGTTTTACGACACGGGGGGAAAAGTCTACTCCGGCAGTTAACATTTTCCATCTGAAAACGTCAGCTCAAAACAGTCTCTTGAAGTTTAAATGTCATACTAGAAATTCCTTTCAGGTTATGTTATGGCATTTTGTGGCATAGTTCACCAACTATCTGATTAACCTGTTCAAGACCCTGGGGGAAAAAAAACAATGCTGACTAAACTGGACTAGTATTAGGCATTGTTCAATTTTAACTTAGTAGTTCAGTTATTGATTTAAATACTGCAGTCACACAAGTAATTTCATGGAGTTTGTTGGTGTTATGGATACTTGTGTATGATAAGTCACCAGTCAGCCAGTTGTCTTGCTGTGTTGCAATGTTTGTCAGTATTTGAATGAGGATGCCACTGAATTTAAGTTGATTTTTAATTCTGCATAACTAAACATTCACTACCATTCCTTATATTGTCTCTTAATATTCCACTCACACTGAAACTCCATTGTACACATCATGCATGGCTGTTAAATAGTGGGATATTGTTTGTGAATTATTCATTCCAGTGATAGATGCATTGAACTTTTTTTTTTTTTTTTTATTTCACAACAATATTCAAATTAAGTCTCTTCTTAAAAATTCAGTGATATAAATAAATATGAATGCATGGGTCCTTTAGGTGATACTTAAATAGTCGACCTTGAATTCATAAGCTAAATGAAAGAAATACATTACATTAACTGCTGAAGTTTTCTTTTTTGAGTGCTTCTTAAGACCATAGTTGTTCATTTCACAAAAATAAAGTGAATTTTAATTTTCACAAAAAACAATGAGCATGTAAACGAAACCTGTTTGCGACCCCACAGTTCTACCACAGTGCTTTAAATGTGTAATTTTTCAAAACATGGGGGTAATTTGGACTGACAATAAATCACATTAGCAGGATGCAGGAGAATGACAGGTTTTGCTGTAGTTACAATCTTCAGTGGGAAACTGGATTCCTCTGCTCACAAATGGTTTGCAGTTTAGCGATAAGGAACTTCCTGTCTTTGCCCTCCTGCATACAGAAAAAATACACAAAAACACACATTCAGCTGAACACCAGCACACATCTGTATCTGATAAAAGTGAAATAATGATGCTTGATTAAACATACATTTTCAATTTGCTTTTCTAACAGGCTGATGACTCTCTTCTGGCCGTCGAGAACTTGAGCATGAATGTAAATCACCATTCTGAAAAAAAAACAAACTGCTTGAGTGATTTTCACATTTAGCAATTTAGCGTAATCAAGTGTTTAAAACTCATTCAGAGAGGTAGTGCTATTGGCTTTGTAAAAAAAAAAACGCAGACACTTTACGCAAAAGAAGTACCAGAATCATCATCAATCATCTTGTGTGATAATCTCAGTGGGGAAACTACAGTGGGGTCAGAAAAGGAATGCCTCAAAATTGATAGGATGATAACCAACTCACAGAAAGACCCCAGTGGCAAGGAATAAAAATATTGGGTTCTCCACCAGAGATGTATAGGCCCAGCTGAGCCACCACAGTTCAGGATTGGTGTTCTCTAGCTCTCGGGCCCACATTTTCCCTGCCTGAAACATTGCGGTGAGATTCCTGAAGGGGCCACAACCAGACGACGGTTTAATCCTGCAAAGTACAGACAAGAGGTATTTTCATATTGTTTCAAACAGATTTTTTGAATTCTTCCATGTACCTGATCTTGTGGAAGTGGCGCATACCATTTGATGAAAACACCCCTTGCGAGCACAACAATGACTTCAAACCGTTTGGAGTTGAATGAGAGAGAGAGAGAGAGACAGACTGAGCCTGTTTTTGACACTCACGTCCAAACTGTGTATGTGATGGACACGGCAGCACCGAGGAAGGAGGGGAACCACAAGAGTGTGGTGAAGAGTGCAGTCATTTGACTGGCCCTCCAAGGCTTTCCAGATGCCTGACAATTAAGCATCACACTGCTCTGGGGAAGGAACCATAGAAATAAGAATACTTAATGGATTTGTTACCAAGCCCAGACATATGGCACAGCATTGGACTTGTAACTGTTGAGCCATTAACCTTCTTCAGGTAGAACAACACAAACAGCTTGATGATCTGGACTGCAGGAAGCAATGGAGCAAACAGCACCCCGAGCCTAGGAAGGAAACCACAATAATAATTATTATTATTTTTGGCTCTAGAATTGTAAGCCAATTGTGAAAGTTTAATCAAGGGGTGTAAAAACAAGTGTTGTACCATGTGAGTGTTTGCCCATATATGAGCTCCAGCACATTGCGAGCAACGTCAAACACTGGCTTCCGTTTACTTTTCAACACTTGCTTGGAAAACAGCCTGTGGGGAAAGACAAAAGGTCGGCTGTCAGTGTGTGGATTACGAGTGGATGAGAGGCTTCGTAAGCGATAAACAGAAGAAACACATCAGAAGCTTGGTTTGCGGGCCGAGCTCCACTTGCCTCCACAAGAACTCTCCAAAGAAAGTGTAAAGTCCGGTGAAGATGAAGTCCATCAGGAGCAAGCGATACAGTTCCTGCCCCACAAAGCTCTCCCAACACTGTGCATAAATAAAGATAAATGGTACTTCATGAGAACATCTCTGGAAAGTTTACTCAAAACTATACCAGCCTCATACCTCAACCTTACTATCAAATCCAGTACACAGTAATGAAGAGGAATATCAATAGCACCCTGCATACTTATGACAGCTAATCAGGTTACACAACAAACATGTCACTCAGATAACTTGGATTTCATAACCTTTAACAACAGTTGCTCTTTCAGGAACGAGAGACGTAGTAGATTCCAGTCATCTCCCATGAGTGTAATTACCTGAAAAACAATTGTTAAGAAACATACCTGCAGACCTTGACTCTCTGGCTCGACCGCAGTTCTCCCCAGCCAGTGGTAACACAGCACTCCGACAACACTGACCTTCAATAGCAGGTTCCTTAAAGGGTTTAATGATCAAGCAGCAAATTTGTCATTCAATAAAAAATAATAATACTGACAAAGAAATATAAATAGACTAATTACTTCAGCTCCAGGTGTTTGTCTGGAGATGTCTCAAGGTGAACTGAAACATTTGTCTAGTTAAATTTCTTATATAAAATAAATTGTGATTGTACTGAATTATGAAGCAACACATCACACACAGTTCACACACACTTCAAATGTTTAAGTATTTTAAGTATTTTTTTTTCATCAGCAGGCTCCCCAAAAGGGTATTTTAAGGTGTCTCAAGAGAAACTGCAAAATTAAGGCTTTATGTCTCAAGGTATCTCAAGAAATGAAAGGGCCAGGCCAGCTATGTCTCAGGTATACCGTCTTAAGGATGTCGTACAATGTCTTGGATTTTGGTGATGTGTTTAAGCGTCTAAAGAAATGCAAGTTTTATGCCTTGAGACGTCTTCAGATATCTTGGGACCACGATGATGGCTGGGTGTGTAAATGGACTACGCTTGCAACTCTATCTAGCACGTGCATGTTTTCCTATCACTATCACTTTTCATCTTGTCAGAGAGATCACCATGTCGGGCTGACTGCCAATCCACATTAATCACACTTTAAATAAAATGTACACAGAGACTCTAACCCTGCCCACCAATTGTTTGGAAGCCGAAAATTTCAAAATGACCATGTTTATGCTACAGCGCTCATGTTGTAGTTCCTACACTCACCTGAAGATGGAGACATAGACAGGCACACTGGGCGAGTCATAGGTCTCTGTCCAGGACATCAGATTGAAGACGCCAGGGAGCAACAGGTTAATCCCCGACACGACTGCTGACAAGACCAGAAGACGAACTTCTCTGAGAACACTCCCCTCAGCATCATGCTGTGAAGGAATGGAAAACCCCGGTCAGGTGGAGCATGCCCATATCACCATCAGACTTTATGAGCTGAGTATCACCAGTCACAATCTTCCTCCAGTATCTTTAATATCAGCCATCTGTCTCCAAGATATTAGTATTATTCTGAAGCAAAACATGAAACATGAAAAGCTAAACGCAGTGTGAAAACAGTGAAGTTGCATGTTAAAACGTCATTTAATTTCATATTCAGTCTCACAGTCTTGTTTTTCTTAAAACCACTTTTTCCAATGGAGTTTCACATGTTTCAGAATTTTTTTCTGGGAGTCTAAAACATATTGAATCAAGGCAGAAAGAGGCAGATCATGAAAATGACACTTGATTATAAGAAATTTTTTCGATGAGCACTGGGGAAAGTGGGGTTGTCTGTTTTTGCGGGGGAAAAAAACTTATTTTGCAGTGAAGGTGTTTATTTGTCAAGGTAATTTTGCAGTAAAAACTTCCCCTAAATGCTCAAGTTCCTCAAATTTGCATTCATTTTGCACGGTCTGGTGGTAAAGAAGTTCTCGCAAAGCTATAACTAACTAACCAGGTGCATGTGATCTGAGAGTTTGTAGACCGCCAGGGCGCCCAGGAATATGCTGGCCAGACACACAGCCCATGCAAAGAGGTGCACTAACATGTGTTTCAGCCGCTGCATGCAGCTCTTCTCGACCTCTCCACACATCAGCTCGGACAGAAGCTCCTGTTGACAGAGGCAAAACCCAAAGTCAAACCTCAAACCAGCAGCATCACTTGATTAAATGACACGATGTCAGTTTCACACTGTGGTGCAACTGACATGCTGGGTGTGGGACACTGCTTACATTAAGATCAGTTCATCAAAGTTTTATTATTACTAATGATCAGGGTCATTTTTAGTCATAGATAAATGGCATTTTAGCATCACATTCTCTTTTTCACGGACCTGCCTCAGTGTAGCTAAATATTGCCACTCTGTGCAAAAGTTCAACCATGTATACACTTCCTGTACATAGGCATGTCAGTGTGTAAAACTCACACAGCTTGAAGACAGACATATGCAAATTGAAGTATGTGGTTAGCTTATGGAGGCATTTTTAGCATGCTTTAAAATGGTTTATGACCATAAACTTAAAGGTTTTGTGATAAAATGTACACTCGGCGGCCACTTTATTAGGTACACCTGTAGAATCTAATGGAAACCTTATCCCATAAAGTTTAGTTTTATGATACCTATAGTGCTATAGAGAGGTGCTCATTCAATTCTGTGTTTGGCATTGAGCTCTTAGTTAGTGGTGCTGTTGTACTGGACTGCATTTTATTGAGAGGTGATTCTCAGAGATTTTTTTTTTTAATCACCTCTGTTTTATTTGACAGCCACAGTAGAGAGAGACAGGAATGGCAGGGGAGACAGAGCGTACAGCATGCAGCAAATGGCCTGAGGTCGGTTTCTAACCCAGGATGCTGTGATCAGGACTCAGCCTTAAGAAGTGGTACATGCGCTTATCTGGTGAGCTTCCAGGGCAACCTGAGAGGCGTCTCTACCATTCTGTCCCCGTCATGTATATTAATAGGAGGACAAAATATTAGAAACACCTCAAAATATAATGTAGTCCACTACAAGACCTCTGTGAACCACAACCTCAATAATATATACAACTTACAATTACATTTACACATTTTTGACATTTTTAGCAAAAACTGAACATTATGAATTTTGTCAAAAGGTAAAATTTATGACAGAGCTGTTGCATTGAACTGCATTAGATTGTACAGGTGGACCTAATAAAGTGGCCACTAAAAGAATATCAAGTAAACCCTGTAATGGAGCTTCTATTAATTGAAAAAGAAACTGACTGTGAGATGGGAAATCACCTGAACATCTGAGTACTGTGTATTCATATTCATGTACCTTGAGCTGGGTGCTGATGTTTTCCGATTGCAGCTGGATCGACGTCTTCTTACTGACTTTAAAGTCCCAGGAGCAGAAGACTTTTACTGCCAGATCCCCATGTGACTTGAGCACCTGGAAACTTTTCCCAAAGGACTTGGACATCCTGAGACAGGACGATACAGCCATGAAACCAACAACTCCATTAGGGAGACTTAAATAAAAACAAATTAATGTAAAGACGATTCACTTATCGTGTTAATGAAATAAAAGGTAGCCAATTAACCTGTACACAAGGATGATGCAGATGATGAAGAAGGCAATACCAATGGTGAAGAAGTAGGCCACGGGTATGTTGTATGGCATCACCTGGGAACTGGTGACAGTGTCACAGACTGACTGGTCAGTACCAGTGTAACCAGGGCTCAAGTCAGCAGCTGTACAAGTCTTGATGATGCTGTTGGTGTAGTAGCCATAAAACATCACACTCTGGGAGAAGTAACCCTGACAGTATGAAAGGAGGAGAGCTGGGTCAAGAGATTGCTACAGAAACCCCAATGGCACATGTACTAACTGATCTACTGTACATTTTCAGAAGTAATCCTGCTCCTTTTGTCTCACATAGAACTACACTCTTAAAAATAAGGTGCTCCAAAAGGTTGGCTCTTGAAGGGCTGAGAGTCCATCCAGAACCAATTGCATATGAACAACTCTTTTTTTTTTTTTTTTGACAAAACAGTACCTCAAGGGTTCTTTCTAAGACACCTGTAAGTGCGTATAGGGTGAAATCCTGGGAATAGAGAGGAATTATTGGTAAAATCTTCTTTGAAGGTTCTTGGAATAACTCTGAGAAGGTGAAAAGGTTCAAGATATAGAGTTCTGGGTGAAACCATGATATCATTAAAGAGTATCAGTCCTCATAGCAGGGTGTGGGTGGAACCTTTTATAGCACGTGTAACTCTTTATGTTAGGTTTCAAGCAGAACAATGTGGGTTTTGGTATAACCTTTGCAAAGGATTCCACTTAGAAAAAAAGGGTTCTTCTATGTGGACAAGCCAAAGAATAATATGTGGTTCTAATTAGCACTTTTACTTCTAAGACACTTATTTTGCCTTATATTGCCTGCCAATCTTACTGTGCCAGTCAGAAACTCGAGGCCAGGGAAAGTCTCGAGATTGGGGTCAAATGGAGGCGGGTGAATGGCTTGGGGGATGACCAAGAACAGGCCGTTGATGAAGAGGAGAAGAATGTTGAAGAACAGGAGGGTCCTGAGAAAGAGGAAGTAAGAAAGTACGCTGGTTCCAAAACGCCCACTCAGTCTCTTCATGGGCGACTGCCACAGCTGGAGGGAAGTCAGGGAGGAGAGACAGCTGAACAAGCAGTGATGCCAAATCTGTGAGGAGGAAAAGCATAATCATGCACATCATACGCATGATGAAACAAGGCTGCAAACACAATTTTGAAATCGCACCACATGTACTCACCCTCACAGTGTACACCCTGAGACGACTACAGCAAGGAACATCTCTGTTAATGAGAGCGTTCTCGGCTGCATCACTGAAAGCACGTTTCCTAATGAATGAGAAGTGAGGGAACAGTTACCACAGGTCTGTAGCCTACTTTAGCTGTGAGGTCATTTGATTTGGTTTTCAATGCCATGTGTACCTGAGCTTAATCTTATCTTTGAGGCTAATGGGCATGGCTCGCAGCCTGCGCACGCGATCACCCACTGAAAGCTTCTTTAGGTTAGCCAGCAACCGCTTCATCTTCTTGTCTGTAAACCACAAGTTAAAAATGACCATGATCATAAACCTGTGGACACTGAACCTCTAAGACCAGCCACTGCAGCCGATACTGACTCACAGGAAGGAAGAGCAGGGGATCCTTATATGACTGGAGAAACCAAGCTCCAATTTCTCCAATTTCCCCCAAGCCAGGACACAGACAACAACAAGGGCTGTTAGATGTTGTTGGTGGACAGTGGGTTTTGAGTTTTGAATTTGCACTCACCTCTCTCATTGATTTCATCTGAATCTGCCTGGACAAAGTCACATCGAATTCTCGGCCTGGACGAGACACCACGTAAGGAGTGCTGGCGTCTGGTGCTCTGGGAATTGATTGCAGCACTACTTTGCTCTGTGCGGAGGAAGGGGAAGTTTGTTTTTTTTTTTAAAAAAAAAAGCAATTTAAAATTTAAATCAGATCTATATGTAGAAACAAACACTATCAACAGCCAGCCATGCTCACAGTTGTTGTTTTTGGTTAGAAAATTTAGAGAACCGATAAACAGATGTGCTACCTAGTGCATGAACATTCACTTGGAAGTATTATATATATAAAAAACAAGTCTGTGTGATTTCTTGAGTGCAACAAAGAACATTTCATCTCACCACTGGTGCGTCTGGGCATGGAGGACGTGCCCCTATGGGTGGCAGCTGACCTCTGCTCTCTGTGCAGAGAGTTCGTCTGCTCTCTTCCCTGTGGCACTTCTCTAACATGCAAGGACTGGTTATCTAAGAGAAACAACAATAAGGCACTCAAAACAACTCCTTGTGTTTGTTTTGTCTCAATTAGTTATCCAATACTTCCAGAAATGTGTAGTGGTACCTCTGCACTGCCCAAGCACCTCCATTTGCAGGGTTTCGGGTTTTCTGTCCGAGTTGGGTCCCAGCTCCTTGATGAGCTGGCAGAAAGAGTCCTGCGCCCAGTCAGTTTCTCCAACGTTCCTGGAAGAGGGGATCCATTACAGGCGATTAGAAACAAAACCATTTTTAAGCTTGAAAAATGGTTCCCCTTGGGCTTTTTAAGCCATTGTTGAAGGACTTTGAGAACAATAAATGTCTGTCTTTGCTTTAGCGAGATACATTTCACAAGATACGTATCATGGTATATTTTTTAGAATTGTGTAATTTGCAATAGGTTTGGACCCTGAGTCATGTTTTTTTGTTTGTTTTTTTTCTGACACTTAATGTGCTGGTCATCTCAGCCAGGACTCCCTTGAAAAAATGTCAGTGGGACAAAGTCGGATTTAAATGACCAAAGTCTTCTTTCTGTGATTGAAATTTAAATTCAAAAAGTCTCAAAATCACTGACAACTTTCCAGTGAATTTATGTTGTAGCAACTACAAAAATACTGCATGTACCAAGCAATGCCATGTCTTACGGAAAGGGACTTTTAATAGGAAAAACAAAATATCAAGAGAAGGACGCATTTATAAAGTGAAATCCAAAATTCTCATTTTTTTTTATTTGTAAGCATTTGTAAGCAGGGTTTTGTACACTATGATGATTAGATTGTACATTTACAGATCTTAAAGGTAAAATTACAGTGAAGTGCAGCAGCCAACCAAGTTCACACAAACAGAAGCAGAGCACACAGCAGAGCCAACCTCACATATTCAGTCAACTAAATAAAACAAAACAAAAAGATAACTTACTCATAGTCAAGCTCCATTTCATAACTGTTGAGATCAAAGTGGGCACTGTGAGCCATGGTCCTTGTTGGTGTTCCTTCACTGCAAACACACACCTGTCAGTGGATTAGTCTCTGCCAACCACATGTTGGAGGAGAGCTCGTATTCACCCTTACACAGAGCACAGACTCAGCTAGACCTTGATAATGTGCTGCTTTCCTTCCTGTGTAAACCTCAGACAGCTGTCCTCCCTCACAGCGTTATCACAGTGCTAGGACATCAAAAACGTCTTGACCAGGGTACTGTGTGCCACAACAAGACAGACACACTTAAAATGCAGGTTGAGCAGAAGCAGAGGGAGCAAGAGCAGCACAGAGCGTTAAGTGGCATTTGTTCATTTTGAGCTCAACCCCACATTTCTAGGCTAACTATTGTGGGACACGCCAAACTCTAAAACTTGGCCGCAAACACCCAGTCACTCCCTCCCTCTCTGTCATTCTCAATCACACACAGAAACACCCCACACCCCTGAGGGATTAAAACACAGCTGTGTCTTGTTATTGTCAATTGGCGTAAAGCATTAATCTGTCTTCATAAAGTGAACTCACCACCAATTTAACTTCCCAGAGATGCTCTGTGCTTTGGTCCTCTCTCCCCAGCTGACTTAAAGGATACTGCTGCCACCTAGAGCTAGAATGCTTATATAGAAATCTGAAGAAAGACTGGATGTAATCATTTAAAAATGCAATCAATTTTGTACATTGTGCAAATAACATAAGATAAAATAAAATAAACAACTACTGTTGTAATATTTTAAAATTGCAGAGGATTCAGTCGTCAAAATGTAACTTGTAAAAATACTGCCCTCCCCTGCATGAAAATAAACCAAACTTTGTTCAGCTGTCTGGTCTAGTCCAAAATGACATATGCTGAAATATAGGCAAACAGCAAGTTCAACATTGAAAAATGCTTAAAAATCAACCTGCAACCTGCAAGATATGTTTTCACTGACAAGGAACTAACTGCTGATCTGTTTCCTCTTCTTGTCATGTTCTAATTTTTCCTCTTCATCTTCTTCTTCCTCTTCCACAACTTCTCCCCAGGTCCTGCATGGCCCCATCCCATTGCTGCACACCAGCTGCAATCTTACTATTTGTCTTGTTAGTGCCCCAAGAAGTGCTTTCCATTCATGCAATTATTTGGGGGGGAAAATAAGGTTTATCAAATATCAAGTATCAGTCATATTTTGGAACAAAACTCTTCCCAGTCACTCATTGTATGCTAGGATTTGCAGCCATTAATGTATGTTAAAATCCTCTGAGACATGGTGCACATTAACATGGGTCAGACTTGTATTATACATTCAGCAACCATTCATTTGAACTAACTGGAACAAAATTTCTTGAGATACTTGAAGTATTAGCCTGTTATCAGTATTTTTATGTATGGGCCTGAGAACACATGGTTATTCTTGCCCAGTGATCATAATTTACTGTCAGTCTTTGTATCGGTAGCTGGCGACCAGTGGTGGACCTGGGCTATTTGACGGACAAGGGCGAAAAAATAGAAAGGGCACCTACTGAACGACAGGCGGTCCTGCCAGCACACAGAAAGCTATGATGCATCATCTATGATGAAATAGTCTTTGTCCAAATAATATTTGTATAATAATAACTGAATATAATTGAACTGTAGTGAACTGTTGTGTTATAACTGTATTACAAAGGAACACAGCACTACCAGCAGTCCCCTTGCTTTGAATGGAATTAACCAAACTCAGCATCACACAAACAAGATATATTGTTCAATTTAAAAGGATAGTTGTTTAAGGCACTTTTTAATGAGCATTCATGACTATGTTGCATATGACATGATACATATGCACCAGACTCCCAGTGATATCCTAAGATGAGGCACTGTAACACAAGCCAACACACCGCTAGCAGTGTGAGCATGTACAGCCATACATATCTTTATCTTCACCTCCAGCCTTACTGCTGCAGCTTTGGAGCCGTCCTGTCAAAGACAAGCTGCCTCTGATGACATATTTCTGCTCCTTTTGAATCTGTTTCAGTTTGCTCTGTCTGTTTGGCATTCTGTAACCACAGGGGAGCGCAATACTAAACCCATGCTTAAATTAAGGCTTTTTGTGCAAATTACTCTAAAATAATCCCCTTAGGGTAGGATTTAATACATTTCTGCTTGATTTCCTTCAAAAAAAGTAAGCTGTGTTGCCTCCCTCACAGGTCCCACGCTGTAGCAGGATGCAGACTGTGTGAGCTCTCTGATACCTGAACATTGGAAAGGGGCTGTGGCTAGAACTGAAAATAGGTGGAATGGATGGAAGTTTTGACAACTAACCTAAAGGCTACTTTGAAAATTAAAACAACTGGGACAGTGCAGATTACATCAGAGATTACATCAAAATGCTGGCAAGATATTAGCCTAACTTACTGGCCCTTTGCAAAAACACATACCAAACACCTTGCAAAGTGTTTGGTGGCAGCCCTGGACTGCTGTCACTGCCTCACTTTGGGAGAGCCAGCCCTACAGGACACATTGACTGGGAGACTACAGAGCGCTGCGTCTCATGTTTTTCCACAGCTATTTTTTGTCTCCATTGCAAGGGAACTTCATGGTGTTTCCTCACTTGGAAGGGCATCTAAGAGGGCACCTTCTGAGTTTTCTTCATTAGAAAGGCACCTATAGGAAACTACGTGTTTCTCCCATTGTAAGGGCCTCTGTCCCATCGCAGCACATCACAGTTTCTTCACTGGAGGTTGATGCATTAAGAAACTCAAACATGTAGGGACACCCTTCATAGCACTGCAGCACAGTTTATCCACTGGATGGGCACCTCTCCATCAGAGGAGCACCTAATTTATTATAATTTATTATTATTATTTGTTTATTGCATGAATGGGCACCCCAAAGGACATTGAATATTTTTTTTCCCATGTGAAGGGCAGAAAGGCAGACAGTGGGGCACTTCCTCTCATTTTTGACATTGTAGAGGACACTTTGGTCACGCTTTTTCAAACACGAGTCCATCAGTGCTCAGGACAGTACACATCAGAGTGAAAAAGTCTTTCATCCAGTACTGACCCACACACATACCGGTTCTCGGAAACATAACCTGCCAGTTACCGTAATAGTGAGTACACAGGGCATGTACGTTCTTTTTCCAATGATTTCACCCATTTCACCAACAGCTCAGCTGAATTTGCTGGTTTAACCCCCATTCAAGTTGGGGAAAAAACTGAGTGGGGATGAAACCAGCACTTTTAATACAGCTTATTATCCCCATATGTACAAGTATGGGGATAATAAACTGTATAATCCCCATACCTGAGAACACTGTATCACAAGTCACTCTACACTATAATTATGATATCTATAGATGCTATACTAAGAGGTGGCAAAATATACAACTATCGACACAATACTGTATAGTCGTAAATGTCTATATTTACATAGTGTATGCTGCATTCAGGTACTGCACAATGAACGATAAATTTCGTAAAAACTGACTGGGAAAGCAGATATTCAGAAGACCCATTTGGAGACGGTAAGCATGGAGACATTCTCTGACAATCTGCAGCAACCATCAGGTAATGGTAAAAAGAGCTTTTTCACAGCAGCCATTTTGACACGGAATTGTAGGGTAAAACACAGGTGTATCTGACGACATGAATCAGGGTTCATTTCCTGTTGCATGTATTCATACTGCCACCGCAGCACACGTATCAACGTGTTTCATAAATGCTAAAATGCAACAGCCACAAGAAACAAAATTATACTTTTGTTTCATGGCGCATTTTCTTAATATGTTCGAGCAAAACGACTCAAATACGCGACGAATCGTAAGCGGGATTTGTGAGTGGGGAATTTCCGAGGAGCACTCGAAGGCAGCAGAGAGGGGGGCGGTGTTTAAAAAGTTCTCGGGAAAGCGGTGAGAAAAACGAAACTGTCTGCCGAAGTTGACAGCACTGCTGCTCGGGGGTTTTAATCAGTTTGACAGGAGGGCACGGTGAAGTCTTGTGGTAAAAAATGGAAAGTGGTGCCTACGGGGCCTCGCTGGCCGGCGGTGCCTTTGATTTCGCGAGTTTTATAAGGCAGCCTCAAACCATAACGCGCTTCTTGAGCTGGGTGAGTGATTTCAGCTTCAAGTAACGAACAGCAGTTAGCAACCTTTTAGCCAACCGTCCCATCACGATGCTAGCGACGTTAACGTCCGCGTTATTAACGTGTGCGTAGCAACGATAGCCAAATCAGGAAGACCGCGTGTTTTTAGGTGATGTTTGACACGACACTAAAGTCAGGTTGCCATCTTTAACCAGTTCAGGAAGTTTTAATGGTGTAACATACATCGGTAATGTATTTTTTTTCCTTAGCATCCGTTAGCTGTGTTGGCTAACCTGTCCCTTGCTGTGTCACTGCACTAACGTTACCTTCACCATCTGTTGAACTGTTTACCACCAGTGGACGTCTGTTTGGTTTTATTTGTTTACACTAAACGTTACTCTGATGTTAAAACTGGAGCACACGCAAGTCGTGTGTGCGGTATTTGACTTATACCTCAATCTTTTATTTCCTGTAAGTTCACACTGTTCACAAGAGAGTAAAGCAGGAATTGAAAATGTCCCAGCTGTAGGTTGTTAGCCACAGACACAGTAGCAAAGTCACCGAGCTCCACTTGTCATAGTTGTTTTAATTCCTGTTCGGGTCGGGGAAAACCAAGGGGTAAAACATTACCATGTGAATCATGTGATAAGCAGCTGCATCCATTGTAGCCACACAATTGGCTGACTTTTTTTTTTTTTTTTTTTTTTATAAGCCTTTATCAAAAGTTTCCAAGCGTTACATATCAAAGTATAAGCCCCAGGTGTAATGTGATTATTGCTCTCTTCTCCATCTTTCTCATTTCTATATAATTTTGTTTGCAGATATTCTCCATTGTGGTTTTTGCAACTATCACAGCAGAGGGTTACATTAACAATATCAAACAAGACGATACCAAGTGCATGTTCAACCACAATGATAGTGCCTGCAGTTATGGGGTGGCAATCGGAATCCTGGCCTTCCTGATGTGTGTCATCTTCATCATCTTGGATGCCTACTTCCCTCAGATCAGCAACGCCAAAGACAGAAAGTTCATTGTCACTGGGGATTTGGTCTTATCTGGTGAGAGTTTGATTTTTCTTATGATCTAGTTTAGGATGAGTATATCAATTTAAAAGCAATTTAAAATGATGAGATATTTCTGTGCTTTAAACGTGACAAATTACTTGAACTGTGTTTGTAACTTTTTTTTTCTTTTGTCATTTTATAACTTGGTGTAGGAGTGTGGGCCTTCCTGTGGTTCATCTGTTTCTGTGTCCTGGCCAACCAGTGGTCCAAAACCACTGACACCAGCGGCATTGCCACTGATGCTGCTCAAGCTGTTGTGGCTTTCTCTTTCTTCTCCATCATCACCTGGGTAAGCCTCTTCTCTCTCCCCCACATGGCCAGTATTTGACTAACAAAGTGACACAGACTTGATAACACCCTCTTCTCCTTAGAAATTCACTGACTGAGTGCAGTCAGTTGACTGAAATTTCACTGACCTACAGATGTGGATGTTACACATGTTAATTAAAACCACGCCTCTCAACAGGCTCTGCTGACTTACTTTGCTTATGGAAGATATCGCCAAGGTGTGAGTGATTTTGCTCAGGACTACAGAGACCCTGCCAGTGATCATACAACTCCATACCCACCCTCCACATACCCCACTGGTGTGCCAGAGGGCTACCAGCAGTCGCCCTTCAACCATAGTCAAGAGCGTCCTGGAGAATACCAGCCTCCGACATACTAAAGGACTGGGATTCGAATATCAAACCAACAGGGGATTTTTTCCATTACGAGTTACCATGGTTCACTTACAGTTCAGACTGTTCTCTGCACTCCATACTGATTTTTTTTTTTTTTTTGTTCCAAAAAAAAACAAAAACATTTTTAACGCTTTGTGTTTTGCATATACAAGGGTGCACTGACATGTTTTCAGTTTGTACTACTGTTGTAATTTGGTATGTGGTGGATGTTTGCAGTCCACAAGCAAAGAACGGCACATGGCAAGCAAAAGTATAAATATAGTAAAATATTATGTTAGAATGAGAATAGCTTTGGTAAAAGAGAGATGATGACAATGTGCCATGCGTATCTACACCAAAAGAACTGTAGTCAGTTCCCCCCCCTCTTGTTTTATTCTTCATAGAAATGTTTTTGCTTGCAGTTATTTGAGAGTTGTTGATATCAAAGCACTAATCATCCAGTGGTTGAGGATAAATTGTGTTGCAGGGGACACTGCTTTGCTTTGCAAAGATGAGTGCTTAAACAATGGGCAGGTTTATTTTTTTTTCTTGTGAATGCTTTGTTACTGTCCAGTGCATATAAACATGTTTTCATTATTAATTTCATATTAATTTGATAAGGTCATAATTTTGGAATACACTTCCTCAAAATTCTTTTTAATTTTTTTATTTTAATGACACAACAAACCCATCTGTTATTTAATCAATGGGTGCATTGAAAATGTTCCCTTAAAAACTACTGTAGGCTGCTGCCATAGATTTTATAATTGACCACTGAACTTAAATGGGCTTTTGTGCACTGAAAACCACACAAATTGCTTTCTTTGGGGCAGTTGATTGCATATTTGCAGTCTAACATGCTCTATCTGAATGTGTTTCAGTTAGATACTGCCACAGTTTAATGTAAATACAGGTATATTTTATTGTGTATTAAGGTGGCCCATCCTATACAATGAGCATTATATCTGCTACCTCTGCAAAAGTTAAGTGTTCCTTCAGGAGTTTTGCAGCTATATAATATGTTTGTTCTTCTCTTTTTTCTTCTTCTTTTCTTTTTTCCCATGTCCAATACAGTACACTCTTAAGCCAAAATCTGATTTCTGGAAATCAGTAGTAGTAAGGTGTATTGAAATACAAAGTTTGTTCTATTTATTAGCTTTCTTGATTTGTTCAGTCTTGTTGATTCAGTGTATGACAATCATACCATCAGAAAATCCACCTGGCAAGACTCTTGTTCTTTTTCCCGTTTCTCACACCCTCAGAGTTGTGCCTTGCAGTACCACTGATGTTCTCTGCTACTTATCAGTAATTTCCCATGAAGTGCCTTGTACAATATACTGTATGTCATAGTAACACCAGTTTGCCAAATAAAGACTTTAAATGTTTTGAAACTTTGGGTCGGGCATGTTCCACATCCATATCCTTCCTTACAGCGAGAACAGGACCTTTTGTATGGGGTGTGATCCTTTAGCAAATATTTGCAGAGTGATTGTATTGGTGTGTGTGAGGGAACTTGTCAACTCTGGACAAAACTGCACTGATGTAAGATGAATAAGCCAGTTACAGGAGACATATACTAACAGGATACATGAGCAAAAATTCTCATTTATCATGTATTTGTACACGTATCCCCAAATGATACACAGTTGCATGAGTTCATCTGGCTTCAGTTACTAAGGTTCAAGTTTGTATATAATTTCATTCTAGCACACCTGCTAAAATTCTAGCTTGTATTATGTTTATGACTTTAAACGTGCTATGGGAAGTGTGCACAGAAAAATCTGACAAATGCAAAAACAGTGGTGTGCTTAATTTTTGCATACCAAAAGATGGGTGTGGTTTTCAAGCAGAAATACACTCGTTAAAGTAATACACACAGTAAACCGTGTTTTTCAGTAACCTAGATTGATGACTTTTTATACGCTTTTACCAGCAGCGTTTATTTGGTCGTTGGTGTGTTGTAGTTTGGATATTTCCGACTGCACCGGAAGGCAGCATTGGCAATCCTTCGCCAGCACTGCCGACGTCAGCGTCATCAGCACATACAGGAAGTAAACGGCAAATGGCTCGTTGTCTGATAAACGAACGGAGGCAGGGCCCCTGAAGAAGGAGGAAAATGTCATCGCAGCAGCCAACGACATCCAACTTACAACTTACCATCCGACATCTGTAGTGAGTACCAAGTAAATTGTGAGCCTGGTTACCGGGGAAAACCGCTTAGACAATGTGTTTGGACTAGCCGCTGTAAGCTGTGTGATGCCATCCCTCACGCTCCGGTCCTGTATCTAAAATAACGTGCCCGCTGCTGGCAGGACGGGGATTAAAGTGTGTGTAGAGAAGGTGACACATTTGGTGTCAACTGAGGTGAGAGGGAGAGAGAGAGGGAGAGAGAGAGAGAGGGAGGCCGGGGAGTGTTTAAAAACATTTATTTCTTGCCAACATCGCAATAAACCGAGTGTGCTATCATAAAGATAATTCATAACAGATTAAACCAAACAGCAAGGTGTGCTCACAGTTCCCCATCAGGCTGGACTTTCTCTCCAACGTCTATTAACCCGTCCAAGCCTGGAGCGAGGATGATTTATAAATCAGTGAGCCAGGGTTATTATAGCATTCCCAGTAAAGTAGGAATGTAGTATTTCTTGCTTATCCCATCACGCCCTGAAGCACAAAGTGAACTGTTTATGGTCTTTGACACACCTATTCTCTCTCTCTCTCTCTCTCTCTCTCTCTCTCTCGCTCTCTCTCTCTCTCTCTCCCTCTCTTTCTCTCTCTCTCTCTCTCTCTCTCTCTCCAAATGGTGCTCCTTGATCTCTTTCCTTTCAAGCCGACCCCCTCCCTCTTGTCATAAACATGGCATGTGTGTGTGTGAGAGAGAGACAGACAGACAGACAGACAGAGAAGTGGCTTACAGCAGCAAAGTTGACATATTTGCATGTCAAGAGCCACCAAATAGACAGGCATTAGATTAGATATTATTAGATTCAATGACATTTTGACTCAAGGAACCACCTTCAGGATTTTT
>OMLB01026203.1:0-10792 GCA_900302555.1 Myripristis jacobus
TCTACATAGTTACTCTCTTTGTTGGAGCACTTGACAATGTAACATAAAATATACATAAAAAAGACTTCACTCACCCTCTCTACTAGCTTTCCTGTGGTCAGGAACTTGGGAACGTCTTCAATCTTTGACTGGGTTCAGATCCTGCAGGTGTGCGTCCCAGAATGGCCATCTTTGTAAGTGGGCTGTGGCAGTTTGTGGGAATTCAAGGGATGGCTCCCTGGGAATAAATTTCCACCCACCAGGGAAAATGTATTCCATTCTTGGCCCTCTGACACAGTGACCTTGTCCTTTAACAGCAGAGATTTAGTTTCCTATGTCTGAGAGTGCAGGGTTCCTGATCCAGACAGAACGGCACATGCTTGTTAACAGAGGTCTCCATTCTTTCCAGTTTACAAATGTTAGGCAGTAATAGACTACTTAAGGTAGATTTTCAACAACTCCAGCTCATAGGTTAAATGGCTCTGGTGGCAGGATATCACTATTTCCACAAATGCAGGACAGAATATAAATTTGTTCATGTGATTTTTTCCCCCCCAGAATGCAGTCGTGGCTCTGTCTTCCTCTTGGCCAGCTTGAGGGTGGAACTGGGAGTTTTGGTTATTTAATAGCTGCTTACAAGGAATAACAGCAGCATGATTTCATCCATCTCCATGACAGGTGACCACTTTTACCTCAAGAAAAACAGTGGAGAGAATATTTCTTGATGAGAGGGACACACAGTGCAGACTATGGTTGAGTAGCTGACCTACTGTGCATAGGACAACCAGATTGCTTCCTTCAGGGTTTATTTTCCAGGTAAGGGTTTTGACTGTGTGAGAGCACTATTTAGAAAGTGATTTGATAGTCTTCCAAAAGAAACACAAATCCCATCAAACTGATAAGGCTAGAACCAATAGTCTCTCTCTGGAATAAAGCAATGTTGGTCAAGAAGTCAGCTTTCAGGTAGGCATGATAAGAAGCTGCTTCCATAGTGAAGTCACAGCGAGTCCTCTATGCCTGATCCAATACTGCAACGGTACTGCCACAAATCGCTTTAGGTTCTCTCTTGGTGGGGTTTGCTGAAAGAGGAACAAATGGGCATCACAATACAGCATCCACTTGTTAAATTGACTTCCAATCCAAGATTTGATTGCGCTTGCACAACTCTGGAATAGCTTTTTGCAGCTTTGTTCTGTCTATGGCTTTCTTGTCTTTGCTCAGTAGGGTTCTTAAGTTTCAGAGTAGCCGAGTTCTCCATCATATCTGGGTTGCCTGGCCAAGAGGTAAATTCATCAAGAGGATAAAATGAGAGAGCCAACACAGTGTTCAACAGAAAGTCATTTTATTAAGTTTAAGGGCAGATAAGTTAACTAAGTGTTTTCCTGATCAGCATATCCTTGCAGGGCCTCAAGTGGATGGTGATTTTGCTTGGGGGAAAAGAAAACACAGGAGATGGAATGAGAGTAAACTGGGTATCTCCAAGTTGGGGGCGTTCAGGTACGTGCTCCAAGCCACGATCCAAGTTAAGTCAGTTCCAGTCAAGCCTTATGTCCTTCTGCAAAGAAATCTTTCATTCAAAAATCCAGCCCAACAGTGTCCAGAAAATCCACACCTGTAAACCACCGCCAACAACGTGAAATGTACGGAATGTTTCCACTGCCTGGCATGAAGCTGCTTACCGCACAGTGAGGCTGAATGTAACACTGATCTGTCGAGCGTCCCGGCATGCTAAGAGGCTTCTATGACTTCTTCTAGTTGAAAAGAGCTAGAAGTGGGTCATTAGGAATTAGGGAATGCTGTGCACCTCTGGCTGCATTGTGGCATACAGCACAATGTGGTAATACCTGCCATAAATTATCCTCCCCTGTAGCCCACGCTTGGACAATGTGTGCTGCCAATGAGGCTGAATATGTTCCTTCAGCTGAATGGTGCACCACTGTGGTATTGTGTGTGTGGGCATGTGCGTGTGTGTGTGTGTGTGTGTGAGAAAGAGAGAGAGAGAGGGAGAGAGAGATAGAGAATGCATTTCTCAATGTTAATTGTTATCAGTGTGGCAATTTAGAACTGTAATAGTTGTTACAAGATAATCTCATACATCCTTTCTCTTCCATCAGGTGAACTCTTTCAATTTGTCATCATCCGGGCATCATCAGTTTTGTTATAATGCTAATCAGTGTTGGGATTTATTGTCAGTGTCCGTGACCTGATTAGTATGGACACGCTGTTCTCACAATATTACTGTCCAAATATTACTACTTTCTGTTTTAATCTAGTCCAACAGTAACATTAGAGATACTATGCAGAATAACAGAAAAGAAATAAGCACTAGGAGAGATATAGAAAATGAATGACAACATAGTCACGTTACACAAAGCATTTTGACAGCCCAGGGCATTGTTTTTGGGGAGGGTGCTGGCACGTTCAGTCCAGAGAAAGTCACAACACCAGTCTCTCTAAAACACACTGCATCCTTGAGGAGAGTTTCCGTTACACAGGCATCCATAACCCTGTGCCTCTGTCTACAGGTTGCTCAACTGATCTTCAGGAAGAGGCATTTCTTAGTTAGAGACGGATGTGAGATGCTTATCGTCCTTCTCCAACACATCCTGGTGGTGTCACTCCGCTTAACATGACCAAACAACAACACAAGTTCTGCTTTTAGTCCCTCCCCCTTTGCTCCCCTTTCCTTTCCTCTTCTGTCCCTCGGCTGTTCCTGCCTTGATTCCCGTCTGTCTGTTTGTGCCATTTGGTTTAGCAGAGGTGTCCCTTTAGTAACAGTCCAAACTGAGTCTCCCTGCTGTCCTTTCTGCGTCTGCTCCTCCTTATGACAGGTAAGCTAGTACCCCTGATCATCAGTGTTCATGCAATAAAGGTTCATCATGATTTGATCCCTGTGGCCTGCTGTGGACCTTTCCTACCCACGTTAAGTGAATTCAGAATCCAGCTCCTCGTTGCTGCGACCTGGAGTGGTTGTCCTGGACTGGACCTTGCTGATTTCTTCTAGGGCACTGGCCAGAGAGTCCAGGTCTCCTGAATCCTGGTGCTGGGCTTCCCAAAGACTCAGGATCACCGCCGATGGACTCTCCTGACATGCAAAGTAGCACAGGTTCCTACAGGCCAGGGGAAATGGAATTCACTTTTAGTGCAGAATGGGATGGCAAGGAGTAAAAACTGAGAAAAGCTGAGAGTGCCAGTGACAAGTGGTTCAGTAATAATTAAGTGATTCTTATATTAGAAGAGCTCACACTTTGAACTTAAAGAAATTTTAAGCAACCTCAGTGTGGGCTCATTGCCTTTATGGTGGCTGTTGCCCTATTTCATGTAAACGGTAACTTGATTACATTTATGTAGTGCTTTTGCAATCTACTGACAATTCAAAGTGTATTACAATGTATATATCAAATCCATCCACTCGTACACACACCCGATCACACACTGATGTCAGGAGCTGCCATGTGAGGCACAGAGCAGTTACGAGTTCAGTGTTTTGCTCAGTGACATGTTCACATGGAGGACATGAACTGAACCTGAAACTAGTTCAGGAAATTCAGTGTACTTCTTTGTTGAGGAGAGGTCTGATGTGTAAAGCCTTTGTTTATTTTTTGTGTTACGTATTATTTGCTGTCTTGTATGTCATGTATGCACAAAATCATAAAACTAAAACTAAAACTAAACTAAAGCAGGAATTTTCTGAATACTAGACAACCACTTCTTCCTGGGCCATGCCACTGTGCAGGAAAAGATATCTTTGCTCTGTTGAAAAGTTGGTAATATTATTTTGCAGTTCCCTAATTATCAGAGTCAAGATATAAACTGGCTTTACAAACTGTGGTAAGTCATGGCTTACTGCACTATCACAACTACTTTTTTCCCTCAATACATTATAAAATGCAACAATCAGATCAGTTAATAGCAAGCCAAGATAAGGTACGCTGGTTTCACCAAAAGACAGCAATAACACCGCCTGAGTAAAAATTTGTCTGTCTATGCATAATATTTGAGTCTAAAGTGTCACCTATATGGTTGCTATCCTATATTATGAACACATTTCACAGGGAAAAAAGGTCTGAATAAGATTTGATTTGAAAGAACTGTCTGCAATGTATCATGCCCCAGCTGTTGTTATAGTCATATCCAACAGAGTGCACTGTTTCATTATTATAGGACCCTGTCACCTTTTCCTCTTTTTTCCCTTCTTCTCTCTTTCCCTATCTTTCCCACTTGCCCTCTCAGGCGCAATGATTCTCCCACACACCCAGAGAAATAATTGCAAAAATCCGCTTAACAAGGTACAGACACTCATTACATGCTCCTGGTGGGTTTGGCTGGGTGGAAAACGCTCTGAAATCCTTCCCCATTCCTCAAACCGCAGATATTATGTTTGTTTTCAGACTGAGTCTCTGGAAAATGATTTGATGCAAATGGAATTTCTCCATCACACAGTTTCTGTCAAAGTTTCTTTGTTAACTATTCCCTTCTCCTGCTTTTCCAATAGGCTATCTGGCAAGATGGCAGGAAAAGTTATCCCTTACGTGTTTGATAAAGTTGGCTACAAAGATCGAGAAATCTTGATGGCTGTAAGCGCTTGATTATTGACTATTCTTCAGCAGTGGTAAAAGAGATTGCCCCTTATCAAACAACTGAAATCCCCAGCATCCCACGCAAATAATGACCTGGCAGGCGCTCGGCAGTTTAGCAGGGGGTGGAGAAAGGAGCACATGCAGAGATACTGTTAATGAGGATAGTACTAACATGCACCCATCCTCTCTTTGCCAGAGGCGAGGCAGTCTGTGACCATCAGATTTCAGAATGTGTCAGTAAAAGCCACAACACAGGACACTTTCTCTCTCTTTCTCTTTCTCTCTCTGCATGTGTTCCCAAATCTATAATAAAATCAGCAGTATCGTGTGTTACTGAGGGCTTGCTGCTGATGGAGCGCCTAAATCACATACTGAATATACACCAGTATTCAAACTGTGAACAGCCTTTACATATAAGCATACCATATTTCTTATGGCAATGACTGTATAATAACAACTAATAAGAAAAATATAATAGTTGGAATATTGTTTTTTTAGGAGGTATGTAGGAGCAGTATGTTATATGTTATTTAAGCCACTGATGACTAAGAGAGCTGTATAGATTTAGGTCTAGAGAGTGTCCACCTGTTAATAATGAAATAGGTTAGCTTTCACAGTCCTGTGCTATAGCTCATACCTGTCGATATGGAGCTTTTGAGCCAAGAGCTGCCAGTCCTTTCCCTTGGCATTAGCTGTGTCAAAGGTGGCACAAATCCGCTGACGGATGGACAGGGGGATTTTAAAGGCCCTTGACCCTGTCTGAGAGGTGACGGTGCAGTCGGACTGAGTGAAAAAGGGAACCACCCCCTTTTCATTCTGGTTCAAAGATAAGTAAACAGAAAGAGAAACACTCATCAGGATGATAATGTTGAAAATCTCAATGTATTATGGATGTTTAATATGAACATAACAGCATCTGTTAACAGTAAGTAACAGTAAGAAACTCATGAGCATGGCTTCAAAGTGTCTTCAGCTTGCAACATGGCAAAAATATGCAATCCATTATCCTGGTTTCCAGACCCCATGAATCACGCAATAATTCAGTGGGGTCTGGTCATGTGTCTGTGAGATGATTTACTGAACCTATAGGTGTCCCACCTATGGGTCGAGACCATTTGTCTGTGTTAAACATATCACAGTAGGTTAACTATTTGCATCATCAGGTATCACCTGGACGACAGCAACATTTAGAGTCCTTGTTTGTCTTTTAATTTATCGATGCTGTAATATTTCTCAAGAACGGAGGAGATCACCAAATGTAGTCTGCCTTCGGTAGCATCACAACTCTCCACAGCCACTGCCACGTTAGTTTACTTCTCACTGTGCACTGTGAAGGCGTCGTCCGGCCAATCGGGCATCTTGCACAGATTCCAATCAAATCTACCCATGGGAATGAGAGCAGTTCCAGATCTCATGTAATTCAAAAATGTGGACTGGATCCAGGCTAGTAATCTACAGTATATATCAAAAGCCCCTTAAGGGGTTCATTAAGCAAACCCTTAAAACAAATCAAGAGTTATTCAGTTAAATGGAAACTAGTTTTCAGCATGGAATAAAGCTGTGTGATTGCACACACACTCACCTCCACCACAGACGTATAGACCTGGAGGATCTGCTCCTGGCCTTTGACCTGTCGTATGCTAATCTTGCAGGAGAGCTGAGATGAGGAGTGGCTGTATCGCTCTAAAGAGAAGGCACACTGCAGGGGACGCTGGTTACTGGCCCACACCTGAGAAAAGGAGAACTCCTGACAGAGAGCAGAGAAGGGGAATAATCAGAAAACCAGGCAGGTAAGAGAACAAACTCATTAAATGCCTTGTGAAACCATTTGCTTCTTGAGTTCTCCTTTTCAACCCACTTTAGCGTTCACATGGATTAATTAAGACCAAATGAGCAGCCTCTTACGTCAATCAATATTGTTATCTAACAAAGCAGTGTACCAGTCAAAGAGAACAACAGCAAGCATCAGGGGCCCTTGCGATGAGATTGTATGCCGTTACGTGTCTGGATCTGAATAACTAAAAGTAAGAGACAGCTTGAGAGTGAATGGGATCTAAAAGGCCAATTTCCACTTCCATTACTAACTACCGTGTGACCCAGACGGTGAGCGCAGAGAGAACGGGTCAAAAACACTCTTATGGATGACTCATCTGCTCTTCAGATCCATCAGACAAGAGGATGGCTACTTGTAAGAGCCCCCTTTATGCGAGAGTAGTCTCTGAATGGAAACGTGCAGTCATCTTGTCTGTATGACCCTCAGGTCGTATCCCCTCCCTCTCCAAGAAAACTTTGTTGGTATTCTGGTCCTTGTATGGAGGCTAATTCTGCTAATAGGATGTCACTGTTGGGATAAACACCGCAGAGCAGAGCAGAACATACACCACGCAGACCCCTAGGAAGATAACTACGAGGTCTGTATGCGTGTGTGTGTGCCTGGCAGTCATAATTAATTTTTTAGGGGTGCGCGTGTGTGTGGAGGAGATAGCGAGCTTTGGCGTTCTCCTGCTGTGCCCTTGCCTCTGTCCTTTGGCTTTGATGTGACCATGTAAGAAAAACGAGAAAATTGGTGGCGCAGAGTGGCAACAGAGGAAGCTGACAAGAGTCATGGCCAAAAGGTACATGGGTTGTCTTCACACATGTAATCCCAAAATGGCACATATGCATAATTTAGTACAAATTAGAGCCGTGGTGCACATAAACATTTGACTGCTTTACATTCTTTTACACCACAACAGGGGTTTTCAAACTTTTTTTTATGTTCCAGACCCCCAACATGTCCTTCATTAAGCTACAGACCCCCATCTGAAGTGATTTTACCTTTGGCTCCTGATATGAAAAGATATTTTAATTTGTATTGAGTATAAATTGTTGTTGATGTCATATTTGAACAGTGATAAATAGATTCAAAGAGATTAAAATGTAATGTTAAATAGTGATAATCACTCACACATTTCTTTCATTCATTTTTCTTTCATTCATTTTTCTTTCTTTCTTTCTTTCTTATTAGGATTCGTTTTTGAATAAATTATCATATTGTTGTGTGAATTAAACTTTACTGAAATTAAACATGTTCCCAATGAAAGCCCTTCAGGGGTCCGTACACCCCACTTTGAAAACCACTGCTCTAAGTGACTTGTGCATTCATAAATGCACAAGTCATCTGCACACACACACACACACACACACACACACACAAAACAGCCTACCTGGCAGGTGGTGAAAGGCTTGATGCTCCACAGCAACTGTGGGACGTCCTGGATGGACACCTGGAGGCTAAAAGTGTTCCCCCTGAACAGCAACATTTTAGGCTCCTCCAGGAGTCGCCCTCCCCTGCTGCGCTCTCCCACTGCCACCTCCTGATAAGGAAAAGGAAGAGTGTTTTCAGGGGTTTTCAGGAAGTTTCCAGGGGTTAGGGACATAGAGAGAATAGACTGATGCTTAATTGGCTTGATAGACTCTCAGTGTGCCAAGCTGGAACTTAAGTGGTAAAGCTTTTTATGTTGTAAAGTTGCTGTTCATTGAGAATTTATAGTGAGGAATATACCATACTCCCATCCTCACACAGAGACACAATTACAGACAAATATCAGCCTCATTGCCACTGTCTGTGTTAAGATTAGATTAAGAGCTAAACAGTCTAAGCCAAACGTCTTTGTGCCCAAATAGCACAAAAGAGGAGAACATTTTCCCAAAACGCATTTTTCATCACCATGCCATCACAGCCTTTAAAGGCAAAAAAAAAAAAAAAAAAGCAAATAAGCAAAAGAACATCCAAAGCAAGACAAAAGAAACCCTGGCACCACCTCAGCAAACAAATCAGAGAGCACAGTAGTCCAAATTGCTGTATCAGTTTCATTGGGGTTACACAATGAGAGCACATACAAAGAGATATCTAAACTGGCTATACAAAAAGAACAATGTTATGGGTTGATTTTGTATTTTAATGGCTTCTTGGCTTGTGATATTAAAGTTCTGCCAGGAATATGGAGAACAATAGTGTATGAATGTGTGTGTGTGTGTTTATGTGTAGATGTGTGTTTGTGTGTATTGGTTGTTGGTGCATTAATTTGTATATGAGGCATAAAGAAAGGCTGGGCGTGAATCCTGGCATGTGTACATGGTGCTGCTCACCCTCTCAGTCATACAGAAGAGACAGAGGGGAAGTACAAAGCATACAGGCTTTCTCTGATCGATTCCTGGTTCACGCTCACAAGGGAAATCAATTGTCGTATGAAGCACAAACAAAAGCCACCAAAAAAGGACAAATGAACAAATAACCATGCCTGACTGACAGAGAGATTGAGTGAATCGGCTGTTGGCACCCAAATCCAATTTCTCTCCATTCAGATGCAATTCTACCTGCTGAATGATGCCTATAGTGAATCTAGACTAGTCAGCCAGTCTCACACACTGCGGAGCACCAGCGGCTGCATGGGGTCACCTGCAGCATTTCCACTACCTCAAGTGCAGGTGTGTGTGTGTGTGTGTGTGTGTGGGTGTGGATGGGTGGGTGTGTACACATACATGTATGACCTAAACTGGTTTGTGAGTACAAAATTGAACACCACACACTGGTTGTAACTGCCATCGCAAATGCAGTACAGGTTCAAGGTGTTTTTTTTTAAGCCGTGCCACATAAGTGTAATCGCTTTAGATCTATTGATGTAATAGACTGAGTGACTAACTGTCTCCACCTTGTCAAAAAAAGGTGCAGTGTGTGATTTTGACCACTAAATGGTGTCGTCAGTACAAATTCTGTATATACACAAGTATGTTTTATGATGGAAATGGTGGATTAACTCACTCAAGGCTTCCAGGTTTGTCTCTGAGCTTCACTTTGAAAACGCCATGAAAAGGCAGACTCAGTTACAAGGTAAGTTTTGAATGCACTATTTGTGTCGCTGCATCACTGACTGAAATCACTGTGTGAGCCTTCTAACACAGGATTCCCCACAAAGGTGGCATCAGCCTGGCTATGTGTATGTGTTGGGGAGCAGGGATTTACCCCAGAACAAATGAAAGCAGCCAGACCGGCTTGGCTATTTTCAGAGCTTGAAATCTCAGCAGCCTTGATGCTAACAGTTGAGTAACTGGTATAAATCAACAACACTTGCACATTTGAACACGCACATTATCACAATTTTGCACCTAATTCTGAATGACACGAGGATCACCAACATCTAGAATGAATTGCACATATGTTTGCACACCCTACAAAGGTAGATCTAGTATCTGGTACAATTCAGAATACGCGTGTTATAATGTACAAACATACATGTGTGATGCCAAGGACAACATTTTGATGTCCAATTATGAGCCTGGGATTCACCTGCTATCTATCACTTCTTATATTTGGACATGTACACAGGCTGACTGTAAATGGGCTCCATGTTGCAGGCCTGAACAAGTGAAAAGCCAGGCAGCTAGCAAGATTTTGTTCTGTATCTGCTACTGCTGCTTATTGGTGTGTGTGCGTGTGCGTGTGCATGTGTGTATGTGTGTGTACGTGTGCATATAACTGAGATGTGCAACTTCTTCTTCTTTGTTTCCAGGCTACAGATCACTTGAAGAAGATGGAAATGTGTGAGTCAACATCATAGGGAGAAGGATAAAAATCACTATGCACTCACTATACACCACTCAAGAGCATAATGGTGACCTAGTGCTACAATTGAAAATGTCATTGTAATGTGTGTTCAAATACTTATCACATGAAATGCAATACTAAAACACATTTAATTAACATAGAGCAAATTAAATTACGCAGAGGAGGGGCAAAGAGGCAAACGTGCAGCATCTCTTGTCTTTGTAATTAAAAGCCTCCCTTTATTTCATAGTCATCAAACATCTCCCGGTGGCGATGTGACTGAGGAGGCGAATCTTCAGCGGAGGAAAAAAAAAATCAGCCAGGAATACTTTCGGGAAAAAACCACCAGTCACACAGGCCAAACTCCCACAATATTTTCTTAGAAATATAGAACAGCAAAACAGTTTCATCCATATTCACCTAAGAAGAGCATAAAAGTAATCAAACATCTTTTCACAAGGGCCCTTACACACACACACACACACACACCCACACACACACACACACACACACACACACACACAAGCAACCGTTTCCAGGTCTCAAGTGTACTCTGTTTTTTATTTTTATGTGGAATACTTTAAGATGTCAAGAAGTTGTTCTGTGTTTTGGGCTTTACTGGTGCATAGATGAGAGATGAAGGTAT